>JALLPD010000395.1:0-16502 GCA_036940065.1 Cyclotella cf. meneghiniana
ACCCTCCGGTAGACTAGTGTACAGGAGCATTACAGAAGTGTACCGGGAGGTTACCAGAAGCGACCATTCTGGGTGGCTCTGGTAACCTATCTGTACACTAGAGTGTACGGAGAGTTTACCGGTGTTTTTCATTTGCAGTGTATCATCAGAGCTGGATATAAATAGGGTGATGTGTCATGGATACAAGTAGGTGACAGTCTGGAAAGCTGGCTCTAGTCTATCAAGGATATTCTGTGAGAAGAATAGCCACATGGTGCCTTAGTCCTAGGCTTCATGCAGCTGTCTGCCAATGGGTTATGTACAAGCTACAAGTCTAAAGAGAAAGGGACATATAATGCATTGGAGTGTAACTAAATCTCCAAAATAATGGGCTTAGGACTACTACTAGACTTGCATACTCCCCCTGGGGTACTATAATGCTTGGCTTCTGCGTTTCGTGGCTGCCCATATGCTCTGATAGTGGCAGTATGGTGGTGGTATGATGCATGCAGCATTGCATATGAAGTGATAGGTGCTGTGATGGCACTAGTGTGACAAGATGATGTCATTGTGCAGACAGCCCATAAAGGGAAGGATTGGGGAAAAAGGAAAAAAGAAAAGCGTCATCCTCTGGAGTAGGAGTATGTAGTGATTCCCAGCCTGAGTGCATGGGATTAGAGTTGTTTTAGGGGAGGAGTTCCCAGGTGAGGTGGGAGTAAAATGGTGAGTGACAGAGCAACCCCATGCTTGAGGACACAAATATTCTGAGATGAGCATGCAAGCATGGGTTCTTGAAAGGGAGGATTATGATGAGGCGCTGTGTTGACCGGCATGAATGCCAGTGTGCTTGGTTGTCTGGTATGGCCCCAAGCTGTGAATGCGTTTGTTGGGGGGGTGGATCAAGCAGCATCTGTCTGTGGTAGGTTGTTCCAGGCCAATTTTGATCCAAAAGGTGTGCCAGAGAGGAGCTCTGCTGCAGATTTTGTCAGGCATGTGATGGTGGGCACAGAGAGCTCATGGAGCAAATACTTGACCCTGGCGGATCAGCAGGACAATGTGTTGGCCATGTTGACCCTCTTTCATATGCCTGTGAGATGTGTCATTAAGTCCCAGGGGATGATGAAGATGATGTTGAGGAGAAGGTAAGTGTTGAGTAGTGTGTGTGTGTGTGTGTTGTGAATTGCAAATGATGATGAACGCTAATGCTATTGTGTTGTCGGTAGGTTCTTTGGTGGGGGGTCAGAAAAACGTTTGCAGACTTGTTTGCTCATCTTGGGTGTGCATCAATTTTTGATGGCAATCCCTATGACAAGTTGTCTGTTGTAATCATGCCTGACCATGAGAAGTACAATCTGGGTGAGTGTGGGCACATCAATTATGTTGAGACTGGCCTGGGTGGGGCACATCAAGGTCAAGCCAGTGTAATGATGGTAGGTAAGCCAGTGTCCGTTGTTGTTGTTCTTTTGTATGTGGATACACAGGGTAATGAAGACAATGTTGCTATCATTTGTTTGGTGGATGTCTGAGTGGCAGTAGCCAGTTGTGGAGGTGAAGCTGAAGTCTTCATCAATGATGGCAAGAGTGGAGGTGTGGGCATCCCACTGTGGGTCGGTGATCTTGTTGAAGTCCACAGGGTGATTGGAGCACCACTTGGATTCCCAAAACCTGTGTAGGACCCCAGAATGATACAATTGGTGACAGCATAAACAAAGGAGTCCTGTGAGGTGCAATGTGTGAGGCAAGATATAAAATGAAACATACCATTGGAGATCATTTCCTGGCATTTTGGGACGTTTTTGTATTTTTTAACAGCATTTGTTATTAGTTTTATGTAATTTACTTCAGCTAGGTGGGGATTTGTCAGGCCATGATCATCATGTAGGGAAAGGGTTTGCTTGATGTAGCCCATGAGAGTGGCATGGCAGATGCACATGCCAGTGAGTGTGTTACCATGGATGAGGGAAACCACATGGCTGGTGAGAATCCAGTGCAACCTTGGAGGGGGACGATGGGTGTGCATGGGTCCTTGAGACCCATTGTGTGGCACTATGAGAAGACATGAAGCTTCCTGGAGTGGTAAGTAATAGCCTGCTTATTGCAAGTGGATCAGTGGATCCAGTCTGCCATAGTTCAGCTGTAATTGAGGAGATGATGATGGCATTTTTGAGGTAGCGCCAAGCCAGTGAGGCTTGGGACCTGTGAAAGGAGAAGTGAAAAATTGTGCATGAGTGCAGATTCAGATGGAATTCTGGAGATCCCATGGTCAATAATATTAGACTATGTGTCAGCACAGCTGCGGCTGAAGTGGTCACCCAGCTTTGTTGTTGAAGAGGAGTGCAGCTCAGAGCCATGTATGGGCATATGTCCAATTGGGCTGACTGTGCAGCCCTTTTTAGCCATGCCTTGTTGTGTGTGTTATTGCACTCAAGGAGGAAGACGGGGTGTGAATAGGTAATGTTGGGGCCAATGTTGCAGACATGAAGGTAGCAACCTAGCGTGGAAATGATCTGCATGGCATACTCAAGAGTGCTGATGCTGATGAGGTGTGGGTTGTTGCAGCCCACTAGATGTCAGATAGTGCATGCCTGGACCTCTGTTGGTCATTCAAGGTACCACCAAAATTTTTAAAAGTTGCAATACCTGTCAGCTTTGTGCAGACTGGAATTGCTATGGGCAATACTGGTGGGTGCCTGGGAAACAAGATGGGTGATTGGGCATGAATTGGGGAGTTTGTTGGTTAAGAGTGCATGTTTGATGAGGCATAAGTCATGCATTGTGTTGTGGTTGATAAAGTGCAGGAGTCTGCAATGATGGGTGGTGCATGTGGTGTATCCTGCATAAAAAGAACACTGATTGTTGCAGTCCAAGGTGGCCGGTGTGAACCGGATGGACCTGAGTGCACTACAGAAGGTGTGGTTGGTGCAGATTAGATGCACCTGGTTCAAGTGCAAGGCAGAAGCAAGGGACAAGTAGATGTGACCCCAGAGGAAATGCCCAACCGGGTGTCATTGAGCTTGCCAGTGAGTACCTTGGCTTTGCAGACAAGGAATGATTGTGGATGTAGGCCCCACATCGTGCCAAGGAAGGTTATGGCCTTGACAAGGAAATCAGGTGGGATAGCTACTGTGAGCTGGCATGTATTGATTGTGAAGCCGAGGATGCCGTTAGCATATTCGACAATTATGTCGAGATACTTGTTCCGAGAGATGGGGTCTTGGCATTGTGTGAGGTCAGACACACCAAGGAGGATGAAGATGGCTTCAATCCCAGCTGTGGTGGCATGCTCAATGCGTGCTTTGTTGGCAACGTTGTGATAGATATTGTCCTCAACGTAAAATGGTGAGGTGTGGTGACCGCAGTGTCATCAATGTTGAGGACAATGGGTTTTATGACATCGGAGACAGCACATATGAGCAGAGATGCTGAGCATGCAGGGAGCGGCACCACCACATCTGGTCGGTTATGGCATGGTGCTTCTAGATGAGCGTGAGGTGAATTGGACCTGATGGACTGCCTCCCAGTTGGTTGAGATGAAATCCGCACCAAAGGTGAGTCCTATCTGGAAAAGAGGTACTCTGCAAGGACGTGCAAGAAGGCCCCTATGATGCCTGGGTGATAATTTATCTGGAAAAAGCAAGATTTGACATCATTGGTAAGGATGCCAATGTTGTTGTGAGGATAGGAGATGTGGAGGTTATATGTGCAGATGAGGTTGTTGGTCCAGATGGAGCCAAACTTGCCGTTGAGTTTGGAGCTGTAGGGTGTAGAAGTCATGAAGTTGAGTGGGATGGAATCACAGTCGTACTTCCAGGAAATGCCGAATATCTGGCAATACTTCTTGCAGGGCTTGATGAGGACGTGCTGAGGCATGATGAAGCAAAGTAAAACCAGTATGGGATGTGGAAGATGTAATTGTTGCATTCTTCTTTGTCGATGGCGACAAGGACTTGGTCCAACCAGCTGAAGATTGAGAAGCGGTTTCCCATTTGCCGGTAGAGAAGTGCATTTCCCGAGTGGTCAAGGCATTGAAGTGCTTCTTTCACCCAACCGCCATGACTGTTGCATATTGGGAAATGAGTATTTCATTGAGTCTAAGTCAACAGAGTTGAGCTGCAGTACAGGAGATGTTGTGGTAGGTGCCTGTGTGGTTGTTCCTGAGGAAGCAGAAGGCAAACAAGAAAGGCATACACCGGTGTGTCACAGAGCTTGGTATGGCAGTCCCAGGCAGGGTTGTACTCCAGTAGCCATATGAAGTCACAGTTGTGGAGTTGTACACATGCACTAAGCAGATGCAAAGGTAGGGAATCAGTGTCATGGAGCATGAGCATGTCACAAGGAGAGAAGACACCTGCCTTGAGGATGACAACATATGCTGTTTCAAAGGTGAGTTCTTGATGAAAGGAATGGGTGAGGCTCAGTGCACAAAAACCTTGAGTCATGAAAGAGTGTGGACTTGGTGGAGCTAGGTGAGGTGTGTGGTTGTTTGTTTGACAGGTGCTAATGCCATTGTTGATGGGGGCAAGCAAGAGATAAGAAGTGTAAACCACCTCACCAAGAGCGGCCCAGTGTGGATGATAATCCATAAGTCTGAGATACTTGGTAATGTATTCACAAAGTAGGGAGATGTCATTGGTCGAGGGTATGCAGTAGCATGGTACGTAAGGGGCCTGGGTGGGAATGGTGGCCAGATCTGGTGGCATTGGCATCATGGCTGGAGGGCACCATGAGACTGGGGCTGATGTGCATGGCGCAATGGGTTATAATGGTCCACCATTCATTAACGAGAGACAATAAGTTCAAAATTTAGATTATGTGTTTAATGTTTTGAAAAGCTTATGATTTTTGACCATGAGTGGTGGTGTCATCGGCAGCAAGGGTAGAGCTGGTGAGTTTGTTGGTTTGTGCAGTGACTTTTGTAGGATCAACAACGTTGTGGTTCCACTTAAGGGTGGGCATTTGGTCCATCAAGGCACTCCAGTGGGCAAAGGTTAAATCGGGCCACTTGGTTTTATCCAAGTCATGGATCATCTTGCAGTGAAGGCTGTGAAGGCAATGTTTGCCATTGCAGTGATAGGAGGCACAAAGGCATAGGGCCAGGTTGGTCTTGTTGACTGATGGCATCATCTTGTTCAACCTCCCCTTGAAGATCATGGTACCAGAGAGGTCACCTGCCATTGGAGTAGTGATGGAGAAGCATGCACACTTGGGGTAAAGATGGGACTGCCCAGGGTGGTTGTTGGTGGACGCTGAGCATTTTGGGTGATCCTGCTTGACCTTGGCTTGCATGAGTTCATCTGCTTGGAATAGTGGACAGGATGGGATGATGTTGATTCTGCTTTCAAACTTGCAAAGGGTTCTGATGCAGTCATTGAGCAGGTCACAGGCCTTGATGCATTTGCTGGTGGCATTGTCACCAATCTTGTCTTGGACAAAGAGGGAGGCAATCTTGGCATGCCGGAGAGGGTATGTCAAGAGGATGCTCAGTTGATCAAGCATCTGAACCACCCATAGGATGAGAGGCATATGAGGGCAGTTGCTCTTCTTGAGGTTCAACCACATGGAAACAGAGGTGATGTGCATTACAAATGTATGGGCAATGATGAACATGACCGGCATCTTGACATTGAGGAGGGCCGGGTTGCAGTCAAATTGAGCATCTATGACAGCGCAGATATTGGCAAGGTATGCCCACAGGTGATGCACTGCACTGATGGCGGTGCTCATGGTGATAGTGGTTTGGACCTTGCTGAGGTTTTCCTTGGCTTTGCTGAGTAACTCTTTGGAAAAATGGTCATACATGGTGTGTTTGTGCTCTTTGGCAAGTGACTTGGAGTCAGGGACAAGGTAGAAGTAGCAGAAGTGCTTCATATTCTCACCAGTGAGTTCAATGGACATCATCAATGCAACCCCATAGTAGCTTGTCAAGTACTGAGTGTAGATGGGTGGGTCATGGTGAGGTAGGTAGACTTCATTTTGGAGGAAGTAGTAGAGCTGAGGATAGTCTTGGGGATGTTTTTAAACATGTTTGGCATGTTTTCATTGATGCAAGCCCGGTTGGGTTGGCTGTAGATCCACTTGCTGTTTAACTTAAAGGTTGGCAGTTGGAGGGTCTGTGTCATGTGATCCCAGCCAAGATTGGTGAGGCATGCCCAATTGGGGAGGCAATCATTGAGGGGCACGTCCTGGACTGAGGCATCCTTGAGTGCTGTGGTGCTGCCGGCTGGATGTGGCCTGTGCAGAATGGGTGCAGAAACTTGGAAGTATTCAAAACAAGAGAACGCATCAGGGTCATGCGGTGGTAGGCTCTTGAAAAGATCAGACTCATTGGACCATGATAGATGCAAATGGATCTCAGAGAGTCTGGCATGCTTCATCCTCTTTGTTGTCACTGACACCAAAGACTCATCTTAGTATGGTAGTACCCCAGGCTTGGCCCACTGCAAGACAGGGAAGAATGAGATAGACTGTGACCTTGCCAAGGCCACCATCGGTGGAGAAATGTACTCATTTGTCAAACTGCAATGGGTCAAATACAATGACATGGCATGCACAGACTGCACCACCAGGAATGGTGGTATCAAGATATCAACCATAGCTTCAGCTTTGGTAATGGTGCTTGTGGCAGTGTCATCAATGCCAAAGGGGATTGGCAGAGCAATTGCAAGAGGAAAATCTTGTAGGTGGTGATAGGTGACAGTGTGTCAGTGAGTGCAGTGGTGATATTGATGTCACATACCTTGAAGGCAGGTTCGGAGCAAAAGCATCAGGAGATGTCATCCAGATTGGTGTCAACAATGCAGGTGAACATCTTTGCAGCATCAGCGGAGGTGTATTTGGTATGCAGGAAGCCTGGGTCATTGTTGCTGTGGCTGAGGAAGAACTCCTGTTTGAGGCTGGTGTCAGCACCAGTGAATGTGCAGTGCCGAGGCTGGAAGTATAGTCATAGGTGATTGGTGGGTGTGATGACATAGAACCCAACAAAGAGGTCATTGTTGGTGAGAGCAATGACATGCTTTGCTGTGGTGAGTGTCTTACGTAAGATGGTGCCCTGAGTGAAGGCATTCTTGGTGTTGCCTTCCAAGGGGGAGAGAGGGGGAGCCTGTACACCTGGGGGCAGAGGTATGCCCGGAGGCAGAGGATGCTAAGAAGCAAAATAAACAGTCAATCAGCTAGAGAAGTGCTAAAGAGCAGCATGTGTGTGTCTGTGGGTCCCCGGATGGTAGCTTTTGGAGCAGACTTTGTGTGGTGTGAGACAAGCAGTCTGCGCTTGGTCATTGGGTGCAGTGTTGGGATATCATCCAAAAGTCAAAACTGATGCATTGATGAAACTGACCTGGGCGACTCAATATGTATCTTGTGCAATGGACCACGTGGGTTGTGGCAAAGGGCATGATGGTGAAGACAGAGGTGATAGAAGGAAGATTTTGGAAGGCTTGTTGGTAGGAGACAGATATTCAATTGGAGTGATTGCAATTGGATAATCAAAAATGTGAGCATCTTGTAATGCAACAATGATGGGGAAGATGCTATTCTGGATTGCATTATGGGGAAATTTGAGGTTTGTACACATCTTGTCCATTGTGGTGCTGATTCACTGCACAGGAATCAATAGGAGCATGTTGCAGTTCACATGAAGGTATCCTGTAGCCTGGTGTCATCCAAGCTGGAAATAGATGGGGCAATGTGCAATGTATACAAGAGGGCAACAGCCTGGAAGTTTTGCCAACAAGAAAAATAAATAGTCTGCCCATCTCCAAGATTGACAAAGCCTGGGCTATCAATAACACCATGGCTCAAGAGGCTGCTAGTACCACAGAGGGAACAAAATGGGTTGTGCAAATCTTGGATGCCAACTATGAAAAGGCAGACTTCCAAACAGTGGTTGATGCTACTGGACAACACCTTAGTTTCAATGACAAGAACAAAGACTTGTAGTTACTAAAGGAATTTGAGGATATGTTCGATGGACACTAGGTGATTGGAAAACAGAGTGTGCCTCTTTTGAGTAAAAGGAAGGTGCAAAATCATACCATGGCAGGACTTATCTGGATCCCAAGATTCAAGAGACAACAACACTCAAGGAATTAAACACATTGCTTGAACTGGGGGTATTAGAGTTTCAGTCCACATCAAAATGGGTGTCTCCATAATTTTTAACACCTAGAACAGACCAAACTGTGTGAATGATAAGTGATTTCTGGGAAGTCAACAAATGCCTAGTTAGGAAGCATTCCCTCTACCCCAAATCAGCACAGTTTTGCAAGAGTAAAAAGGATTCAATATGCCACAGCCCTAGATAGGGGCTATTATACCATTATGTTCAATCCTGATACATACAAGATCTGCACCATCATTTTTCCCTGGGAAAAATATTCCTAATTCAGGTTACCGAGGAATATTTCTGATTCCCCTGATATTTTCAGGCAAAAATGTCAATACTAATGGAAGCTCTAAAGTGAGTGAAGTCATACTTAGATGATCTACTATGCATCAGATGTGCTAGCCTGGATTGCCACTTAAAGAAGCTAAGGGAGATTCTTACCCCCCAAAAATCAAAATTCTGTACTACAGAAACAGAGTAATTGGGATATGTACCAACAAAAACAAGAATCTCAGTATGAAATGTCCGCAACATGTTGGCGCATGTCACCGTGATGCCAACATTGTTGGCTAAAAATTGGCTGATGTCAAATCTTGCCAATGCCATGACTGGATTTGGTGCTGGGTCACGTGTTGGCTGACATGTCAGCGCACAATAGCCCAGCCCTATCCAAGACTTGTGGGACCATTATTCTGATGGAGATAATGGTCCTTTTATAAATTTACAATGGTATGTTTGTGTGAATTAATGCATACAATACCAATTTCATGGCTTTCTTGCACCAAATTACAACATTACTGTGCAATTTTCTGCATAGTTTTGCTGTTTTGTCTTTATGTCCAAAAGAATCAGCCAATATGTTGGTGAAATCTTGAATGATGTCTTGCTGACATGTCATTTGGCAGGTCGGGGGATAACATTTTTTGGTGGAATGTCTGGCCAACATTCTCAACATTACACTAACTTGACAATGCATGTCAGGATGACATGTCATTTGGGGGGTCTTTGAAACATGACATGATGCGGACATTTTCAATTAAGACAAGAATTAAACCCAAACCAGAAGAGGTACAGACAATTCTTGGTTGTAACTTCAGCAGCACATCTTCTGAATGGATAGACATGGGGGATATTCTTGTTGTTTTGCGGTGGGTTGTAATGGTGGTTGGTGATTGGTGAGAGTGTGTGAAAGGTCATGGCAGAGGTTGTGGTACGCGGTTGTTGGAGGGTGTGGCATTGCTGCAATAGATGATGATGGGTTGGATGAGAAGGGAGGGTGTATGGATTGCCTTTCAACATAAATGGAGAAATAGGTAGGAATGCATTCCTTTCTTATCTACTGGCATCTGACAGATGGACTTGTCTTTGAAGTCTGAAAAAATCAAAATTAGTGCAAAACATAATATTCAAATATTCTATTGTGTTTATCAATACAATACTGTCTCTGATATGAGCTTGAGTGAAATTGAACCTCAAATAACCCTCCTGCTCAGAGCATGTTCCTGCCACTGTATGCACTCATTATGCCCAACATAAATCGTATGTGACAGTTAAATCATGTACTGTCTCATTATTCATGAAAATATAGGTATTGTTGTTGTTACAAAGAATGTGTCTTATTGTCAACAGCACCTATTCCTTTAGTTCATGGAGGAAATAATTTTGTGCGTCCATGTGACATGTTCTGCCTCCAACACTGCAACTATTGACAATACCTTCTGCCCTGGAGTTGTTCACCTCCAATAACATTAGGAACTCAATTTTGAGCTCTTGAGACCCCAACAATAGGTACAAATATAGCATGGCTTGCACTACCATCATGCCTGCTTCTATTTCTGCCTTGGTCACAGATACCAACACAAATTTCTATGTGACCCTTTGGAATATGATTGGTGTGACAATAACAAGTACTCTCCTACCAGAAATGCTTCCGTAATCATCATGAATCATGACTTAGTCCAAACCTGATTGTCCTTGTATTTTAAACTTATGTCATATACTCCACCTTTCTGTCCATGACAGTACTTACCCCCTCTTTTTGTGGAGACAATGTACTTGATAATCATCATTAGTGCTTGGATAGGAGCCTCCCTAGGCACCCTCACATACCTAGCTAGTCTGCTCAATGCATTGAATTGTTTGGGAACTAAGATTGCATCTTATACATGCATCTCACAGTTGCACTATATGGTACACTTTTATCTGGGCCTAGATTGTAGCCCAATCACCATAATCTTTTGTGAGTACCTGTACGGCAACAGTGGTAATTTTTATATCCTGCAAATCCTCAACAAGCTTGCATGCCAACACTGGTTGTGTGAATGTAACAGTTCCAAAGACATTACTGTCTCAATAATTGTGGTCTTGCTTCCCATGATTTAGGTGAGCTTCCCTTCATGTTTACATGTGAATGCCTTCTGTACACCTTGTTGGAACTCTTCCACTATTATGATGGTCCTAGTATCATGACATCATAAATTCAAGTCATTAAGAAAAGCAATGCATCATCTTGCCATGGAAAATACAAAAACAGATCAGCCTTCAATTGATTAAACATAAAAATTTTGATATTCCATGCAAATGATTTGAAGAAATGTACACTGCCTGCTTGATCAGTATAGCAACACATTCATTTTAAGCACCACATCAGAAAATAATATTCTTTAATGCCATCCAAGACCTCAATATATTGCTCCTCTTCATTTTCAAATCTACCTTGAAGAAACACCCCTTCAACATCAGTAATAGATGCTTTCCATCTGGGATTCATGCATGGTAATATGTAGCATGAGTGTGGGTTGTACCATGATGAGATTGATCATGGGGTGAAAATAGAGTCAGATGCATAATGGTCCCCATTTACTTCCTTTCATCTTCTGGCATTAGGTCTTCCTCAACATATCCCATTGTATTTCTTTTTCATCACCCATGTAGTTGTTTGGACCCTGACCTAAGCCATTTCTAGACAAATTAATATTATGTAGAAACAGTGTGGAAGCTGTCGTAAAATGATTTTTATGAGTATAATTGTTTGTTTCTAAGACCTCGATCAGCCACCGCATTTGCTGTCCCAGCCCTGCCACACCCTGCCCGTCTTCAACACCCCAGCAATGCAACTCCAAGCTGGCAATGGTGATTTGTCTGTGGTTTTTAATCCCCCCCTAATCCAAATTTTTTGACTGGATCCTTTTTTCAATAACACTGTTCTTCTGTGTATTGTGCAGCTTGCTTTCTTTCAGTTGACATGAAAAATAAGAGCCCACCGCTGCCATCCCACACTCATGAGTCACATGGAGAAGGCGGTGATGGTGAGTTTTCCTCTCCATTTTATTTTGCCCGCCCCCCCCACTCCAAACTTTTTCTCACAGCTTCTTTTTCCAGTCAAACTGCTATCCCATCCACCATGTCAGCCACCCTCCCTCACTCAATCAAGAGAACAAGGTCCCACAATCACCATCCCTGTGCTGACTGTTGCATGGAGAGGACAGTGATGGCGAGTTTTCCTCTTGTGTTTATTTTCCCATTTCAAACATTTTTCACAAGCATTTTTTCCAGTTTAATTGTTTTTAGTCAGCCACACCTGCCACCCTCCCTTAGTCTATCAAGGGAGCAAGAGCATGCCACCATAATCCCCGCATTGCCTGTTGTGTAGAGAAGGCAGTGACGGTGAGTTTTCCTTTTGTTTTTATTTTTCCCCACTGTTAAATTTTTTTCTCAAAGCATTCTTTCAAGTTAAATTGTTATTCACTTGGTAGTTCCAGCCGCCCTCCCTGCCACCACCATCCCTGCTGCTGAGTTGTGTGGAGGAAGCAATGATGGTGAGTTTTCATCTTGTTTTTATTTTCTCCCACTGTTCAATTTTTTTCTCACTGCCTCTTTCTCCAGTTAAATTACTATTCAGTGGCGACAACGTTTTGCTGCTCTCCCTTTTCATTTCTCCCCCTTCATCTCAATTTTGCAATGTCTCATGTTCCAATAAAAATTTGCCTGCCAAAACTTACGTTAAGTTTTGTAAAATAGTGACATAAATTAGATAATTCATCACTGGAAATTTGTTTACACCAGTAATTTTACTGATTACTGCAGTAATCAGTAATATTGAAGTAATGTTTCTGATTACTGCAGTAATATTTCAGTAATATTACTGATTACTGCACAAACATTACTGTTTGTGGCTGTGCTATTGAACATCAAATTAAATGACTTAGAGATTATTGTCAGAATTCTGATACTGCCACAAAAACAGTAATATTACTGTCTTGGCCAAGGATTAGGATTTGCAGTAATGTGACGTAACCTAGATCATGCCTAGATAAGGGAATTATTTTGGTTCTGGTTATGAGTACAGAATTCCAGTCAGTAACCAGTAACATGTTATGATTACTGACTATTTGACCAGAACTTAAAAATCAGAATTTGAAACTTAGATTGTCACAATGAGTGTACAATGTGGATTTTGACATTGCAACAAAGTTGAATGTTCATATGCGTAAAATATTTTGAAGATATTTTTGACTATTATCTAATGGTGTTTTGAACCATATTGATACTTCATAGTTTGAAAGCATCTTGGAGATACCTTACTTTATGTTCACAACATTATAATTGTTTTCTTTTTAGATGTTTGTGAGTTTTAGCAAATTAAACCATACCACTGTTATGTGTATAGCAGCCTCTGTCACATATGTTGTGCATAAATGCAACAAGGATGTTTGACTAGTCCTTTTTTAAGGATGACAGTCATCTCTTTAGGGAAGAATGCTTACAATTTACTGTGCTGTGGTTGTACAAGAGCAAAGGTTATGAATTCTGTGTTTTTCTTGTTTAGAAGCACTCAATTGAGGCTTATTTTATATTGTGACTTGTGCACCAAGAAGTTGCACAACCAATGGTTATCCCATTGTCTGCCTCTGAGAGAAATGACTAAAGTGGTATTGATAATCAATGAGCCCCTAATCTTGGGTACCATATGTACTCTCCATGGAACAGTCTGCAAGTAAACCGTACAGAAGTTCTCATGAGAGAAAAATATCACTAGCTGCTGTGTCGTGGAGAGGCCATCATCTAGTTTAAACAGGTCTTTTGAATTTAGAAATGTTAGTATAGTCTTAAGGATTCAATTTTATTTATTCTATATTTGTGCACTCATACTTCAGCATGCTGTACTAAAATGCAAGACAACATTTACTTGACCTGAGTAGAGATGGCTCTAGACTGTGTTGTGGTAGCAATTGTTTTTACATCAACGAGTCTCCTGTGATGTACCATGTCTCCAAGGCCATAGTCGTCGCTTTAGTTAAATGGTCCCTAATCCTAGACAATTTTTGTGAGATAGGCAAGATAATCATGTTGTCTTGCCTGAGGTTCTCTGTTGTATTGGACCACCGAGTAGCCTATGAGTTCTATGTATGGATGATTGTTTAGCAAGGGCTTGTCTGCTTTGTAATCATGGTGCTTTGCCATTAGAAGACTTTGGGTCTATTTGTATCCCCTTACTGTCTTGTGCAGAGATGTTGCATGTTGGTTTGTTTAAGTCTTACTCACTGCTTGGTGAGTCCATCCTAACCTTGTGTACGGTGGTCTTTCAAGCTAACTGTACTGTTACTACAATTAAGTTTTATTGAGAACTATATGGCCATCATAGTTTCCAACATGTGTGCAAGTGAAGTACATGGAAAATCTGTGTTTGTGCTTCTTGCACTGAGTAGGTTTGACCTTTGTCAGTTGTTCTAGGCATGAATGAATTCTGGATACATCAGTTAATGATTTGCTGACTTACTTTGAAGTCTTTGTGGTTATTTTGTAGAGTTGAATAATGCAGCATCTACTGAACTGTACTGATTCTTTGAGTTTGGTCAGTTTTCCTAGCTTGTTGCTCATTTTTTCTTCTATTAAGAATCTCCATTGGATTAACAGTAATTTGATAATAAATTGAGTGTTCTATTGTGTTGTATAGTTAGTTCTGATGATTGCTGTCAACAAAAACCCTTCAGTTCACAAGGTAAATTTTCCTCTTTATATTTTTCCTTGGTTCTTTTGACTGTTTTTGCTCTGTCTTCATAGAGGATGAGGGAAATGGTCTATGATTTATATAGTTGCTTGTGACACTACTTTGCATGAGTTGGTTGGTACCGCAATATGCTCACAATATGTTGTTGTGTTGGGCGTCAAAAAATGTACTACCACACACCATAGCTCATTGAACTCAATCAAAGGTTCACAGGTGATGGTGTTAAACAATAAAATTTCAAAGCAAGGCTCATATCAAAATTAAAAAGGCTTAAAATAATGCTAATATTAACAAATAAAACTATAACCAAGAATAGGACTATTGTCAAGAAATAAGTCTATTTCTGAGCTTTGGTAATAGTCTTTTTTCTTGGCGATAGTCATATTTCTCAGCTATAGTCTTATTCTTCCAAAATAAGAGATATGTCTATGAAGGAATCATACATTATTGTGCAGGTCTTGTTTATTGGCCTATTTCTTGGTAATAGTCTATTTTTTGTTTATAGTCTTGTTTATAGTGTGATTTAAAAAAAAGACTATAACCAAAAAATAAGCCTATTTCCAAGTGATACACGACTACCAAATAATATTAATAAGTAAAACGTGGAAACGTACATCTATGATCTGCATGATACCATCACATCATGATGTCATCAGCAAGTTTCACTTGGACAACAACATAAGATATAAATTTGGTAGGTATGGTATCATACAATATGTAGTATGTCAATGATATGTAAGCAGCGCAGTAACATAGGTAAAGATTTTTGGTCCCCCTAAATAGACCAGTTTCCTCAACCTCATAGGCTTAGACCTACCTTTCACTTAAAAGTAGAGGGAGACAGGTAATTTCTTCCAAACCTCCTAAACTCAATGAAACAGTTTCTCTTGTTCTGAGAAGCCTCAGTAATGTGTTTGTGTGTGAGCTTGTAGTGCTTGCTAGTGTCAATTTTTCTTTAGACACTATTTGGAAGATCTGCTATTTTACTCAGACCCCAGAGCATTATTGCACTGGAATGGTTAGCTCTGTGCTTAAGAGTATTTCTGCTCAATAAGAGCACTGTACAAAAGTGGTTAGCTATGTGCATAGTTTGTTATTTCCTAGGTGTTGGTGCAATCCTGGTTTACAGATTTTAGCAAATTTGTGAAATCAATTTTCACAGGCAAGGTGAAACTGATCATAACATCATTTCATGTTGTTATTTGTTCAAAAATCTAGAAGATATTTGGCTCAGTCTTTGCTTTTGTCAAGAGTTGAGGTCATGTGTTTACTTAGTCACTCTGGGTACATGGTACCTCAGAAAAGTATGTTTGACAGCATTGCTTGTAACAATAATGAAAATATCATGTGACTTCAAACTTCCGTTCCTGTAGGAAGAACCCAATCTGCATATTCCAATAGTTTTACACTTGCCTAGCTGGGTAAGGAAAACATATGGTTGTTCCTATTGTTGGAACATGAGGGATGCTGAGGAACAATGTCCTCTTTGTCTCCGTTGTTACTGTAGCAACACCTTGTTGGAGGTTTGAAACCCAACATGGTTTGATTTCTAGTTACTTGATGATACCTTGTTGTTAATAGTGCTGCATGGGCATACATGTAAATTCCTCATCATGGGAAAAGAAGTCATCTTCATGAGGGAAATATTCTTGATGACAGAATGTTTATTGGCATTATTTTTGTCTTGATGGTAATTGGATCAAGACTTATTCTTTGTTAAAGTATGCAAGGTATACTCAAATTGGATTATTTAATCTGGCTTTGAATTCCGGTTGTGATTTTTTATCCTATAAGCTGCTCAATTCAGAATTAATTAAATTTGAATTTCTTTCTTATATGCTTTGAATTCTTATTTCCTTGGACCAGAGGAGGTGCTGAGACTATCACTAGCCCACTAGCCTTTCTTTAGATTTTACAACTTTCTCACAAAGCTCTGTGGCTTGTGTGCATGAAAGGGTTTTCACACGAGAAGCATTCTCATTTTTTAGTCTTTTCTATTTTTTCTCAAAGTTCACAAAAAAACAATGAGTTGTATGTTTTCTTGTTGAAAACATGCAAAAAGAACAAAGAATTCATATTCAAAGGAAATTTTTTGAGAATTTTGAGAAGAAGACGCCATTATAAGGATCTTTCATGTCCAGGGACTCAACTGCTAGTTGTTTTTTTAGTCCTGCATGTGCCCCCATGCATTCAGAGACTTGGGGGTAATACCTCATGTCATTCTGATGTATCAACAGGATGCGGCAATATGATACGCTTTGATGCCCTTTCACAGAGTTGAATGTGGTTCACTCCTAGGCTGGTCAATTCCCATTACAGGCTAAGCTGTTGACATGAGCCAAGTATCTACATATCCTTTCAGTAGACATAAGCCCATAATATGGTCCTTAAGTAGGACACTAGAAGGTGACA
>JALLPD010000396.1:0-16449 GCA_036940065.1 Cyclotella cf. meneghiniana
ATTGGCATTGACTGTGTCGAATATGATGATGTAGTTGTTTCCTCTGTTGGCAGTGACCAGGAATGGCCCAGTTTGATCAGTGAATAGTTTCCCTTCAATGTCGACTATGGTCATGAATACCATATTTGTTTTGTTATTGAGTGGTGTTTGTGGTGGTGCTACCAGGGGGTCTGGAGTTGACTTGTTGGTTGAAGATTTGGTGGATCTGATGCCTTTGTATTTGATCCAAATGACCCATCAGATTGTATTCCGATGGTTTTATGAAGTGGCATACTCTCTCTGATGTCAGTCCATTCCACCCTCAGAAGTAGCCTTTGTCTATGACTTTGCAGCATGAGTAGATGACTTGGTACCCCATCGTAGCATAATAAAAGTTCATGAGTTGTTGTGTGTTCTTTCATTCATAGATGCTGTGTGTTTGAAGTATAGGTTTGTTGGGGAGACAATGCTTGAATCATGGGGAATAATGTTTGGGCTATCAGTAGTTTGAAGGGAGACTTGCCAGAGTCTGATCGTAGGATCTCGCCACCCTCAGAGGATTATTTCTCCGTTCTGGTGAAAGAATAATTCACAGCCTGCATTTGCAAGAATGGCTGCTGATAGCAGATGTTGGTGAGTCCTGGTATGTGGTAAGCTTGCTTTGTTGACTTGGGAAGTTTGGGTAAGGAGAGACTTGCATTGCCTGCTGTGGTGAGGGTATTGCCAGACGATTGCATGATTGTTTTTACTGGTAAAGGAGGGATATGTTTGCTGCGGTGTCACACAAGGTGGAAGAGTGTAAATTAGGAGGATTTTCACAGCCAGGTGTTATGTAGATGGAATTGATTACTTTATATTTTGTTCTTCTAATAGCCCCTGCTGGTGCGCGCCATCATCCTTTGTACCTCCAAGATTTATTGTCTTGACAGCCTCCCATTGTGTTTTGTTGAGTGGCTTTGTCTTGATGTCAAGGCTTCTTGGATCAATAAGTTTTGCTGTTGTGCCCAAGGATAACTCTGTAACTATGGGAATGACAGTATCCTTTGGGGTCTAATGCAGTTGTTTTGCCTTGCGATCGGGGATTGCATTGATTACTGACTGCCAATTTCTGGATGATGCTTAGGAGTTTGGCATTGTCCTCTTGGAAGTTTGTAATCATGCCAGTGAGTTGTCTGTTTGCCAATACTAATTGCTCCGATGTGTTGTTTTTCTGTCCTGCTGCATTGGCAAGATTGTTGAGTGATGTGATCATTTGCAATGACCACTGGGAGTTGTCAACAGTTGCAATGGCCTGGGTTGTGAAGGTACCCCGCATGTAAGGCACGTGATGTCTTGTTGCTCATTCAAGGCGCTGCCCAATGAGTCTTTCAGTTAAGCCAGGTGTGTTGGTTGACTGGGAGCTGTTTCCATTTGCACCATGCCTGGAGGCCTTTACATTGCAGGGCATGTTTGGTCCCAGTGATGACCATTGATTGTTCGGAGATGAGAACTTTTGCATCTTGGGCGCACTCATGACAGGTTTCCTGTGTTTGGGTGTATACTGCAAGCGGGAGCATTGGATCAATGCCTTCATTGAATTTTGCCATGTTTGCATCAATGTTGTCCTGCGTGATTTGGCAGTATCATTGACGTATGTGATTGATGAGGTCTCGTGTGGTTATGTCATTGAGTCCTTCATTCAGGTCATCGAGTTCGGTGTAATAGATGGGTTCCATGGCATCTGCCACAAGATTGACTGCAATGAATTGGACATGTTGAAAAGTGGCTCATGCACACTGAACTTCTTCATTGTCTGCATGGAGGCATTTGCATTGGAAAGTGGTAGCGACTTGTGGTGTGTCTGGCTAGGTGGGTGGCGCCTGCAAGGGTGGTGTAGGTGCCACCACTGCATTGGACGGATACGGCTGCATCTTGAAGGATGTCGAGGTGTCCCTTGTTGTGTCCCCAGAGCTGCCCAGCTCCTTTTCGAGTTTTTTAATTGTGTTGTGTGTTGGCCCTCCATCAATCCTAGTAAGAACTTGGTGCGTCATGAGCGCCAGCACAGATTTGTGGGTGACTAACACCATGGCAAATGTCATTGTTCCAATAGGGACGGCCCTGTGGTGATAGGAAGTAGTACGTCTGCTAATAACAAGACAAAGTGGAGCACAAATATCTCATGGTCACGATGTTACTAAGATTATTGCAGTGTCTACAGGCATTTCTTTAGATGCAAGAATGGGTAGTCCAGCATAGGTAGAATGTGGTCCAATCATACCATAGTGCTGGTTGTCATGATTAGTGCCATGTGTAACTACGAGTATGTAGAGCTCTGTTTGAATGTGGCATGTAGATGAGCGTCCTCTAATATTCTACAACAGATGCCAAGCACCTGTCTTGAGGTGGCTCTTTTGGTGTAACAGTTCCAGCCATTCTGTACTTAGACATAAATGCCTCAGTATTCAGACAGTTGTTTGACAAGTGGTTACCATCCAATATGTTTGTTGCTATTCATGGCAGGTGCCAATGCAACTCTTCAGGATTCTGCATAAGCTATCCTATCATTACACCAAACAAATTTCAAGATCCAGGCATGAGCATAAGGCAAACAAAACAAAAAAGGAAGTCATGACATTGGGACTGCCCGCCAGCAAGCATGTGACAATGCAAAGACAACAATTACTCAAGATGCTACCTTGGCTTATCCTGATTACTCACAGGACTTTGACATTTACACATGCTCCAAACTTCAATTAGGAGCCATAATTACTCAAAAAAGGCTGCTGGTATGTTTCAGTAGAAAACTAAGTCCGACGAGCAAAAATATAATCTGACCAAAAAAGAACTTCTTGGAGACACTGCAAGAGTTCAAAGGCATGCGTTGGGCACAACAAATTACGGTCTACACTGATCATAAAAATCTAATACAGGATGCTCTAGGTCTGATCTCTGATTGAGTGTACCACTGGAGATTACTCTTAATGAGTATGGCCCCACCATCAAGTATGTCAAAGGCATACACAACACTGTTGTGATGCCACTTCATGACAGGACTACTGACCCGTCAAAGATGACAGGTCAACCTGGATGACATTTGCTCAATGCTGGTGTTATTGTATCTCAGCTTGAGAGCATAGTGAATTCACAGCAATCACCATGGAATCCATGAACCTTATGTTTGCCGATCAACTGTACCATGATCCATATATCAGGGACCACCAACTTGGGGATTTGATCTTCATATGGACTCAGAGTTTTGTGGGAAGGTTAGTTATGGATGGCTGTTGAGATGACTGGGTATGTCAACAAATCAACAGATCATGAGCAAAGACATCAAACTATGAAGAGGACTTCTTCACAAGGATGGAAACTATTGCATCATCTACAAGTCTAATTAAGAAGGTGTGAAACATTCAGAGGTTAGGATGTTTTGCCACCCAGTGCAACAACAACAGAGTTCCTTGACACAAAATAGAACTCCAGTGTCAGTGGCAAACTGATAGAGCCAATGGTGAGAGGTTGATATGCCATTCTATGATTCATTCATATTCAGAGATAAGGAACATGAAGGAGAGTTGTATCTGCCCATTTGCCCATCACAAGAGTGCTGACAAATTCTTGAGGTTAATTTTATATACCTAGCTTGACAAGACTACAGGCATGAATCAAGAGGGACTGTTGATGTGTGTAGCAACATCAGTATCAGTGTAGGGTTGTTCCTGTTTTGGGCTAGTCAGAGTCGTGAGAGGCATCTCCACTAAATTCGTTCAGTCAATTTTCATCCAACTGAGTTTATCCAATCACAAATTCTAGTTGTGTCAAAGTTGGATATCTATTAGGGCTCTAAACTCATATCTAGTATGGACAAGGGTGTTAGTGGTATAACCTCCATGCAAACAATTGCTCACATACTGCTACATGAATTTATTAAGTTAAGTTACTGTACTGTTTTAGTCTCTAACTAACAATTATGAATTCCCAAAACATACTAGAATCAAAGAAGGGAGCGATGACTGCTCGTGCAACATAACAAGGAAGAACAGCACAAATTGTGCTAAAGATGATCATAAACAACAATGCAAATTCACTGCTTGCTTTTGTTCATTCACTGATGAGCTGCTCTTCAAAGCTGACAACTTGACAGTGTCTTCATTATGATTGATTGATGGCAGCATTCAAGCCATATAATTTGTGTGACTGCTGAACCAGTCTCAAGGGCAGATTTGATCCATGAAATTCAATTAGTAGATAGAAGCCATGAAGTGATGTTTCTTTTCCTGCCCCCCCCCACTTTGTTGTTACATAGACCGAGCCTACTTTTGTGGTTGTCAGAGTTGTGCAGGCGTCTCTGCAAAATCAGTTCAGCTGATGTTCTTCTGACTGAGATTGATCCAATTACGAATTCTGTCTGTCTCAAAAGTCTATAGATATGACGTTTAAATACAATATTGTCCACTTTTTTCTTCTGGTATCCAGATACCCAGCAGGACAGACTGTGGATACCACAACCATGTTTTTTCATATGATCAAAAGAAAAAAATCACACCAGCCACACCCCTTTCAACAATACAAGGCTTACTTTGTATTGATTGTGACTCATTTCAAATTGATTGCTACTCTTTTCAAATTAATCATGTCTCTTTTTAATTTACTGTGACTCATGTGAATTGATCTAGGCTCATATTGAATTGATCACAGTGCACTTTCAATTGATTGTGTTGCATTTTCTATTGATCATGGCTTATGTTCAATTATTGATTGGAGAATGCTGCTTTTGAATGGATTGCAGTGCATATTTTATTCATCATCATTTCTTTTTTATTTCTTGTTGGGTCTTAATGGGCTTCTCTTGAATTGACCATGGCTCCTCTTGAATTGATTGGAAGTTTTTTTTGAATTGACCATGGCTTCTTTTGAATTGATCATGTCTTCTTTTGAATTGACTGTGTTTTCTATTAGAATGACTTTAGAAGGATTCTTTTGAATTGATCTCAGAATGTTTTTGTGAAGATCGTGTTATGAGATTTTACGACTTATTATGCTTATTTAACCGCAGTAATTTTGTCAAGAATATTCAAAGCTCTATCAATGTCATAGGGTTTTTGTCTGTGTTTCTCTAAGTTAGCCCATTCTTTCAAATCCCCAAATATTTCCTGAATGCCTTCCATATGTTTCTCTCCTACTTTTTCATAATACTCTCATCTAGCTTCTATTTGATATTGCTCTTTTGCCATGATCCCATATTCTTACCACATGTCATAATGCTTGTATGGGTTTATTCCTTTGGAAGTGATTGATTCAATGAAGATCTATCTCATAATGGTCAGGTGATATTCAAATGCTACCACCACATCAACCCACTCATTTTTTGGGGCCATTCTTTTTTGCAACATCTACCATCACAGGGTCATCCACTTGTAAAGTGATTTGGTGACATGCAACCAATACTTTATTTTAACATATGTTGCAAAAAGTGCAACGAAATTTACAATTCTGCACAAGCATGCTTTGTATTCATTGTACAAATGACCCAGTCTGGCTCCTGTGTTTTTTATATTGTCATGAGCTTGGCATACAACTTGTCCATGGTATATATGTGTTTATCACTCTGGGTAATCACTTCAGTTGAGTTCACAAGCACTTTTGGTATGTCCAACAACCAAGAATTGGAAGAAAACATTCAAAATAACTCTTCTTGAGCAGGAAAGGAATCAACTTGAACATTTTTTATTTTTTCCTGTGCAATTATCAAAAACATTTACAGTTTGAAGCCTGTATCATCTTCTCTGATGACATTGATGTCATGGAACATTTGAGCATGAATGATGCAACATTGTCTGCACATTTCTTACCAATACTCTCATGATAAATGTGGCAATTCACGTGAAGCCACATGCACCATAATTGTTCATATGCACATGATTGAAAATTACAATATTTTTGATCATGAGTGATGAGACATAATCCATCATCCCCAGATGTTCTTTGCTGGAACATGGTAGTTCCATGGTCTGTCTATAGTTTAATACAAAACAGTAAGACACTTGTGAGACTAGTTTTTTGTTTACATTTTTGTTTTGAATCTTTTGCAGCTTGCTGGTACCCCTCTCTCTATCTATGGGCCTTTCAAACATGTACAGCTGCCTGCAACATCAACTCCTCTGAGACCCAAACCACTTCTGAACCTGCAAATGTCCACTTCATTTGGTTTGTTTCAGATCCTGCTTTTCCTTGCCCTGCATTTTCTCCTTACTACTTGTTACCATGCTGGACTTTAGTTGTTTGATGGTTTCCACAGGAGTTACAATTGCATACCTCACCACCTTCTCTATCATGACAAACTCTTCCACCTCACTGCTTGTTTCTGCTTCTCCTTCTCATTTGTCACCTCCAACTCCATTTTCTTCTATTTCTTGCACTCCACGATCTGTAATGTCTCCTTTTCTACTGCCTCCTTCTCCACTGCAGACCAATCCTCATATGTCTGCATGGGCAACATGGATCAAAACAATAGGGCAAAGTTCACATCTATGACAACATGCAAGTTGCCAACAGAAGGTGCAACTGTCTTCTGCCAAGACCTTACCTGCAAAGCAGGAAGGTTATCTTCCAAAGCTGAAAATAAATTGTACACAAAACAAACCTTGGCTCAACAGGAGGCACTCCATCACCAGTCTAAGTGTAATCCAGCACAGTCCTGGGGTTTCCAACCTTATCCCATTGACACGATAACAGTAGTAAAAGGGTCAATATCCACCAAATGCTGAGAGATACAGATCCATCACAGTGTCTTCATCACCACAAACATAAGCAACACCACCAAATTTATCCCTCACAAAGTGAGTGGCATGGGGCTTGGCTTGTGTCAAATTCTAAGTTCTTCAAAGTTAAGTACTTAAGCATTCTTTTTTCTTATTTCATGGAGGCATTGCTGTTCTTGGTGCCTTTGTATTGATTATGCACAGTCAATGTCTTTGGGGTTAATGTGATGCTCTCCCACTGCCTGATGCAAACTTGATGCAAGCAACAGAAGGCAAACATATCGAGCAATCATGGAGTGCTTGGACATCAGCAAGCGCAATGCCTTTGCTGTCCCTTGTGTCAAATGGGATCCTGTAAAAAACTGACCTACTGGCACATGATTTTTGTTACCAACTGCTTCTGTGAAGATGGAAGCAGTGGGCAAGTATTGATCCTGGTCAAATTTCCTCCTCATGCCACTTCACAAGACATGCATAACCAAGAATATCAAATCAGACTTCTTCTTTAAGATTGGAAGGTAGATACAATTCTGTGTCTTGCCTTGTACAGAAATTCAATTCTGCATGATGGTTATTACTCCGAGGCAACAAATACTAGAAAGAATGTCATCTTTAGAAAACAATGGATACTCTCTGGATTATTGTTTCATTTTACAGTTGATGTAAGAAGGATAGATCATCTCCTTCATTGCTGTGTTCTTTGATGTCGTCTTCACCCCAAAACCTGCATTATGAGGGGGAGATGTGAAATATTCCTTAACAGCATATTTGAAAACATGATCTTGTTTTGCTGATGTGACCAACTATATCACATTAAAGAATGTGTTGCTTTAAGACAACATCATGTTGCAGATGCTGCATTCTGCAGAGAACTTGGGCGAACTGATGTGAAGCAAGGCTGGAAGATGGTTGCAATGTTGATACAATGAGTGACCATCAATAGGTGGATCTGATTGTGAGTAAGATCCATTGATTGATTGGATGATGATTAAGAATGGCAATGAACTGAACCTTCAACAGTTCTGATTTTTATTTGATTTTTGTGTGTTGTGTTTGGAGTATTCCAATGTACCTGAAGTGATTGTGTACAAAAAATGTTGATTCACTTCAACCCAATCGCAGGTAGGAATCCCTGTCAAAAAGAGATAGCAACTGTAATAGCACAAATGAAAAGATATCAAGCATTTGTTTGACATCCATTTATGAAAATTTACCATTGTTGACCTGAGAGGAGATTTTTTTGTCAAAATGGAGAATGCCAGAGAGATGTGCCTCCTTTTGTATTTTTTATCTGTCATACCTATGAGATCTCTACACTCTAAATAGTATGGACAAAGTGTCAGTGGTGGGAACTCCCACACAATTGCTCACATACAGTTGCATAATTATATGTTAGGTTGAGTCATTGTTATGTGTGAGAGTCTACAACTATCAATTATGAACTCCTCATAATTATTGGTTAATGACAAGAGAATATTAATTCAATCCAGATGAATGATATCAGATATAAAAGATATAAAAGATGAGTGCATGCCATGTTCAATATCAACACCCAGTCATGAAGATGTATGGTAAACTTGTTGAGATTGCTCGTCCATTTTGAAATCCGGTGATTTGCCGACATTGGCAGTTTGGTTGCCAAGTTATCTCAATCCAGCCATAGTTAGTTGGTTGATTTGAATGCAATAATCTCATATTTTTTTATCTCCAAAGTTGTTGGCAATTTCCTGGTACTAATTTTTATCTACTTCTACATACACAGATTCACTCTTCATCTATGATATGAGTTCCAAAATGCCCAGGATGAGGATCAATCTGCTCCTTGCATCAGCTCCACATCCAAGATACTGTTACCCAGCACTACCTGAATGCTACAACAAACCAGCAATAAGATGATCTTGTCAGAGTGGAGATTGGAACTGGTTGGAGATGCAGTGGCCGATCATCAAAAATGCTGTCTTCATGGTAGAATTGGTCCCCGGTGTCCAATTGTGCATTGCAATCAGGTTTGTTAAAATGAAAAGAAGGCTGTCCTGCAGACAAGATCTTCCCCCCTATTGGTTGCTGCAGTCCTGTGACAGCCCCTGTTGCCACAAGGGCCCAAGAACTTCCCCAAAATGTCTTCAATCTTATGTACAATCTTTACAAGGATATTGCAAAGTTAAGAGATTGGTGTTTCAAGTTGATGATGATTGGGAGCGTGCTCTTGAAAACATACTTCTTCCCACAACAATTGTGCAGTGGACATCATGACTGGTATTTATATGGGCCAGTACTGGGAAATGGACAGTGCCAGTGTAAGCTTGTGAAGGATCAGAGAGAGAAAGCATCCTTCCACAAGGTTAGAAGCCAACTTATTCCACTTTCCAATACTTCTTTTAATGGATTCATAAAGAATGGGCCGCAAATGTTGTCATGGAAAAAAGTTGACAACCTTTGAGCTGCATGGAAGCATCCCACAACCATGGGGGCATGTTTTGCTACATTGAAGTGAAACTTCTGATGTAGAGAGTTCTTGGATTCTACATGTGTCAATTATTTGTCAATGAAAAATACGATGACATCAAAAACTCCACCCTTTCAAACTCAACCAATATATGGCTGCCCAACAAATTGAGGACATCAATCAACAACATAATATTTGAAGTTTGTACCCTTAGTACCCCATACCCCAAAATTGTACCCCGTACACACCGGTACATAATGCGGGTGATGTGGCAGCTCATGAAAAAGTGCATGTACATAACTCATGCACTTGATGCATGTAGCGCTTTATGTTGTAACTTGGTACGTATCTCATGCACTTGCACAAATGAAGCGCTTTGTACATACCTGGTGCATTCTCATGGATGCAGTACTCGTACATTACTTGTACACCAGCTTGCATGTAATTATGAGGTACAATTTGTGGGTACGGGGTACGAAAGGGTACTGTATTAGATATAATCTCAACAACATCTCCTTCACGAATAAGGTTGCCCATACCATTGTAAACAAGTTTTGGGAGTTGCAGCAGATATAGAAAGCATGGCATACTAACATGCATACCTTATTCATCCCCTCATGGATCATTTGCCTTGACAAATCCATGAGTATTTTGACATGTAGTTTAACCTTGCCTGGATGGGTATTCTGTTGTTTTGAGCTATAGGTATTTGGAAATGAAACCATACTACTTGCTGTGGTGAGACTAGCATTCTCTTTAATCTTGAGATGGTGGAGGTAGGTGGTCGAATAGATAACAGCTGGTCTGGTTCTTTGTTTGACACAGTGTATTTATCACACTGAGTAATATGTTGTCCTTGACTCTGGTTTCTGTGTTATGCCAGCATTGGTGACATTGAATAAGAAAGTTGTTTTGCCAATTCCTTAATTTAAGAAGTGCTTGTATTCTCCATCACTGGTTGCTGGGATACAATGAACAAATATTTTGAGGAGAAGGAAGTTGGAAATGTTGCATCTGTTGAGCTAGGTGGAGTGCAATACAACATATCAGCAATTATAGACATTGACTATGTAACAAACACGATGTGGACTGCATTGGGATTGGTTTTACCTACCATTAACACTCTCAAGTTGATTGAGGCCGGATGGACGGTTCAATTAAAAAACAACCAAGCCATATGATCTCCATTTCAAGAGTTGTCACCTTGTTAATGACAAACACAATTTTCTGGGTACTCAGTGATGGGCAATGTGGATGTTTTAGGGAATGATAGGTGTTTCAGAGATGAACTTGCACCTTGAATGCAATTTTTTCATGATTTGGGAAGGAGTTGATAAAGGCATTCTGACATAAGTTGGAGTGGTCACTTATTCTAAATCTCCATGACATGACACTTTGGAAAAGAGAGATACAGTTCACACAGCGGGGACATCCTAATAACCCATAGTTTGCAAAAGTGTCCTCCCAACACCGAGTATGTTGAAGCAGTGATTTTTAAACCGATATCCCTAATACACCTAATTCACAATCAAGGCTCATTGATTTAAGAAGCAAGTTTGCACCTGTTGTGCATGTACCCCAGCTATGTATGTGGCTGTGCCCTTATCACTACTACCTGAAGTGCTTCCAGGAGCTTGTCAAAACCAAAAAGGGGTCGGCTATTTGGAGCACATTCGAGGCCGTATATCATATGGTCTCGCCCACAATAACTAAGACCGTATATCACACAGTCTCACCGACAATAACATGTAAAATAATATACAACCCCATCCCCTTAACCCACTGCGCATTAGGTCCTAAAAGTTTGGACAGTGCCTTATGTCCTAAAACATCAGACCGCACAGGAGGCCCTAATGTTTGACTTCTGGTGCACCCTAACTCGCTACCCGTCAGCCGCCGAGATTTCAATCACCACCGGTTACCACCAAGAAATGCAGCATCTGTTACAAATAAGATTGGTTTTTTACATATATAGTGTTTTTTAAATTTTTGTTTACACGAGAAAGTATGAACTGCCGTACTATACATGGCCTTGAATGTGCTCCAAATAGCCGACCCCTGTCTGATGTCATTCACTTTAGTTGACCCAGTTTTTGATGCATCACTGCCTTTGAGTTACCTTATTTTTTTAATTAAGCTGATATATGCCTTTTTGTAAACCACAAGAGTGTCTACCATAGTAACAAAATTGTGTTTACATTAGCCATCTTCTTCGTGAATGCCCTCAACTTGTGACTGATATCAGAAAAACGACCGTAAAATGTCCCATCATGTAAACGAAACAATATATTGGGGGAAAATGACGATTTTCAACAATAATATGGCCTCAAAAGAGGGAGAATAAAATGAATACCACTCCAAAACTTTTCATCGTCGATTTTATTCTTAGGTTCGTACCATCTGCTCCGCGTGTACCGTGGCGGAAGTATTGGGGAAGACCACCTTTTTTCTCAGAATTCTCTCTTTGATTCTCGACAAAAACGTCAGAGGGGCGGCAAAAGTATTTAGGTTTGAAAAAATGACAGGCGCAGGGAGTCCTTCCTGTTGGTTGTTACGAGAAGACCAAGGCGGACCGAGAGGAGTACATTCAAAATCTTCCTCGATTGTCCCCACCACCAATTTGCACACTAATATGGAATTTCTGATTCTCGAGGTTCACGCTACGAAACAGGGTTTATCGGACAGTTGGGTGGATACAATGATTTCTCCGTCCACTTTTTGCCATTGTTACGTGTTGATCAGGATGAGAATGGATCTTTATTTATTCCAAATTATTGGGCTTATTTCGACGGCCAGACGCGTTCCTCAATCTTTTACAGCGCTGTTTGCGAGAAGTTACGCAGTTTGTCCACGTCTTGTGTGCCAATTTTGGTGAGACCCCTCATGCTCACATCAAGGGGTAGATATTTTTTGGCTCCCCTGCGGTATGATGTATGGTATGGTATTGTACAAAAGGATTATATATCATCTACCTACCATAATCAAAAAGCCATCGTGTTTCACATCTCGGTTTTTTACAAAGCTCACATCTCTTGTGTCGAGTGGTTTGCCAAAAACGATCACCTCGCTTCCGATCTCATCTCACAGTTTATGAATCTGTCAATTGATCAAAGGAGCCGCCGATAGCAAAGATGCCAACCCCAACACTCTGCCGCGAATTCAAGTTGGATCTCTCCGCCCGCCTCGACGCGATGAGACGCCAAGAGTCCACGCACTACACTTGCCCCGACTACCTCGCGAGTGATTGGCAGGCATCTCTCTCTGGCACTCCTCGAAACGACACCGTTGCTGACCTGCCTGGCGCCAATGCGGGCGGCGGGGCGTCGTCGGCCTCCTCTTCCGAAATAAACGAGATGTGGCGCGAGAAGATCTGCGAGTGGTGCTATCAAGTCGTTGACCACTTTGACTTCAACCGTGAAATTGTCAGCGTGGCAATGTCGTACCTAGACCGGTACCTGGCCACTCGCAGCGTCAACCGTCGCATCTTCCAACTGGCGGCCATGACTGCGCTCTATCTGGCCATCAAGCTCCATGAGCCCGGCAAGATCCGCATGTCGTCTCTCATCGACCTCAGCAGGGGATATTTCCTCGAAGACCATATTGTCACTATGGAAGATTCGGTGCTCCAATCTCTGGGATGGCATGTCCACCCACCAACTCCTTACTCTTTTGTTAGGGAGATGATCAATCTTCTCCCTGTCCAAATCTCGCCTCGTGACCGCCATGACACCAATGAGCTCGCCAGGTTCCTCACCGAGCTTTCTGTCTGTGACTACTGGTTTGTAACCAAGAAGCCGTCATCCATTGCGTTGGCGTCCTTGATCAACGCACTCGAGCTTCAGGGGGAGCCCAAGATTCCCTCCAGTTTCAAAATTCAACTTCTGCAGCAACTGGGAAGCTGCGGCAGTGACATAATCTATGACGAAGAGGTTATCACCTGCTACGAGCGTCTCAGAGATATGTATATTGCGGGGGGATACAGTCCCATTAACTCGAGTGCCGAGCAGTCCCATCAAGGACGTGTCGCCACTGTATCTCCTACTGGCCATTTGGAGCAAATGCAGGTCGAAGTAGGAGTTACTGCAGCTTGCGATTAGCTCTACTACTGTAAACATATTCCTCACGATGAACACATGACACATACGGCGCGTGGACAACACCATCGCGGCCGGGTTTCCATTTCAAGAGTGACACTTTCATCGTTATCCCACTGAAATGTCATCCCCTTTCTGAACCATCTTGTGCAGGACGTGAACTCTTGTATAAATAATCACGAGTCCTACCGACATGAGTTTAAGAAACATAATCCGATTGTTCAAGTCACGGAGTTGTTACACAATGCAATGGAGGTTTGGAGCCTCTTGTGTAATGTAGGTGATGCTATGACGCTGGTTGCCAAAATACATATTGCATCTGACCTAGCATGTTTATGATTTTTGCCATGGCGTTTTAAGCCCGATATTAATGCAAGTTTGATATGCTGCAAAAATCAGTATTTTAGCTTTAGTGTTTTCATTTTATCTTTCAACAGTTGTAAAATCAGGTTGTTTGTACAGTGCACAAAAATGACCTCTGAAAATAATGTGCATCAATGGCTTCTGCCAACTAATTTTGTCTTCTTGAGGTATGGTTCCCTTGACTCTCTCACAATTCTCTCAACGCTGACAGAGTGAGCATCTCAATTTTGGGCAGACGACTACCTAGTTTTTTCAAGATGAGTCTTGTATGTAACAGAACTACGCCAACAACGGAAAAGATCATCTTCTATGGTATCGTACCAGCCGAAGGTGGATATGACTCTTGAAGGCCTTGTAGTCACAACTACGCAGCTGGAGTCAATTTTTTGAGATGATTTTTAAAAAATACTTTCTAACAAGTTTGAATTTCTTCGCATCGGTTCTCGTCGTGGTCACGATGTCCACTGGGGTCTAAAAGTACCCTGGTGTACCCGCCTTTTCTGACATCACAGATGACGTCAATCATTTTTACCTTTGTCCGTCGCTAAAGAAAGTTGGAAAGTGGAAAACACGTCAGCTGGAGAAAACACTGACGCACATCTTCACGGACTGTTGCCATCTCCGCATTAATGTGACAATATAAGGTGAACGAAACACGTCAGAGAACAAAGAAGAAGCACATCTGTCTTGACATCTGCCAATTTGAGTCCCCGAACGAACCTAAATGTACGGTATGGTACCGAGATAAGGTACAATACAGGGATGTAGATTAGGATCAAAATGTCAGATTCAGAAGACTCTAAAGGAGAGTTGAAAATTTGCAAATCTGTCAAGATAAATCAAAAATGTTGGGATGTGACAGCGAAAACTGAGAATCCCACAATTCATCACACATGTGACCTTTTATGATGTGTATGGTAAAGAATTTTGGTCAAACCTTTTTCAACCACAGTGGCTATTTCTCCGCTTAAGTTACTATTATCCCTACTTTGCTGCAATGGCACGGGGGGCCTAACTTTGCGATGGAGCCACAGTTAGAATTGTCTCAGGTTTCCAAAAACAAGTTCACCTATTTTTCGAGACTTTCCTATTTTGCCTTCATTTGGTTAACGTGATTATTTCATGATTTTAGTTGCTGTTAAATATCGCACCTACACTCATCAAATCTATAGAGAGAACATATACTTGATCCTTTGCAGATCAAGTACTTTGTATTGTCATCTGTGATTAATGGTTGCTTCAAATTCAATGATCGTTGTGCAATCCAACATGGCTGTTGTTACCCGATCGAACAATTCTATCAATCGCCCAATGCAAACACTTTGTCACACTAGATTCATAATTTGCTATCCCAATAGAAAAGTTTTTGCCACTCATAAGCTCGTGTTTGTTGCTTAGGAATAGTATGTCAATAAGCAAAGCCACAATGAAAACCATCAGACTCTTCCACTAGAGGAAAACCTGACACCACAATATTTGCCCCAACATGGCAGAGTTAACAACAAGATCAATTGATAACTTCTCACAGCAATCATGGATAGAAGTCTCGAATAGGTCATGAGCTAATGATTTCACAGAATAATTTCCATTGTGCTCATCTTAAGATGAAATGTATATTTGAATGGTCGATTGATGATTCTTGGAGAATGGTTATATGAATCTGATTGCACACATTTGGAAGCATGATCTCTGTTACAATCCACTTTCTGCCATTTGTTTTTTGGAAAAGACCCAAGAACACATCGTTTCTGTTTGATGTAGCCAACATCATAGTGGCCAATGTAATCCACAACCTCCTCTATAACATTTTTTGTTGTCAAAACAGTTGTGTGATCATCTCCAGAGTTAGTGAATATATGATCACAACCCAAATGTGGACTTGCATCAGAATGTTGTGGAATGCAGAAAGCATTTGTCCATTTAAGGTATTGCTGGTTCTCCACATGAAACCATGCATCATACTTCACATAATTCAGGAAAGAGACAAGAGAAGCAGTAAGATCAAAGAAGAGAGCCATAATTGAAAGAAGGAGATATGGAGTTGATGAGAGAGGTGATGGGTGGAGACTTTACATCAGAAATATATGGATTTAACTTATCATACCTGAAACATTGAGCTAATCACTAAAATTATGACCAAGGCTGCACAGGACAGTTGGATGGTCAAGTTTTTACAGTAAAAATGTTTGTGCTCACAACTTAAATGGTCACATGACCATCAGATATAAATAGTTTTAATCAGAGCAGGCAGCAATAAAAGTGAGAAGGCAACTGTCTTTTCAACAGAAGACTATAATATGTTTTTCTCATCATGGTATATCAAATATATCATTTTTTACTAATGTACTTATGTTTCCATTATAATCATGACACTCCATTTGCTGTCCATGTCAACCATGACATAAATATTTTTTACACAAAATTCTCTGGGCAATGTATGTTATTTGACAAAATGATTTGAATGAATTAAACAATACATGTACCTGTTGCTGAATGTTGTGTACATGCAAATACTCAAATAACAAAAATTCATTGTGCATATTGACCAATTATAAACAATTCGGATTAGCCTATGAATGAACTAATCTATTGCCCAACATTTTGATGACACAACAATTTTTTTCTTAATATTGCTCATTTTTGTTGGCAAGAATGAATGATATCAGTGTGACCTAAGCCAAATGGTAGGTAAAAATTAGTTGTAAATGAGAAGTAAAAGGGAATAATTATTGTTGGAGTGGAAGTTGAAATTATGAGCTTAATTCTACTGGATCAAAATGAGGATTGCCAAATGGTGATCCTCATGCTTTTATCATGTAAATTACAT
>JALLPD010000397.1:0-16478 GCA_036940065.1 Cyclotella cf. meneghiniana
TGTACCGGGAGGTTACCGGTGTTTTTCGTTTGCAGTGTTGATGTAACCAAAGTTCATTGGAAAAATTACCCCACATCATGGAGGGGTCAATTCCAGGGTAGAGAGAAATATGCAGGATAAGAGCTTGAGGCAGTTGTTGATAACAATTTGTTGTTTTGGCATGCAGCCTTTGGATTCCCAGGTATCTTGAATGATATCAATATCTGGGAATGCTCCTCTCTGTTTGAATCCATGATCAATGGTGAACATGAAAAGCTTGGTTTTTATTATGTTGTTGATGGGGAAGTTTTTTCAAAACAGTTTCATCTTGTCAATGGCACATACCCTTCTCTCTCATGTTTCATAGTGTCTGTGCTGGACACTCACACAAAAATTGCTCATAGTTTTGCTGCCGACCAAGAAGCTCATAGGAAGGATATTGAGAGAGGCTTCAGTGTTCTGAAAGTCAAGTTTTTAGCATTGACACACCCTATCAATCTACATCATCGTGACGACATGTATTACTTGGTATTGGGTGCTACTCTAAAACATAACAAATGACGAAGAAGAATCCTCTGCAGTGAACAACACAGTGGAATTGACCGCAGAAGAGAGTGGCTACAATGACTGTGAAGACAACCTGTCTGGTGAAGATAGTGACACTGATATAGAGATGGACGAGTCAGTGCAACAACAATTTTGGTTGAAATCGCTCACAAAAGATGGTCCACATGGTATGACCATGAAGGTGCATTAAAAGTAAAGGTGACCATTATGCAACACCTATTCAAGCAAAAATTTGGGGCCAATGCTATGACAACAGCTTGTGATAAGGTTGATTCTTATAGCCCTCTTGTTAATTTAATACTTTAGATTTAACTAAATTGACTTTGAATAATATCCATTACACTGATGAAGAAACAGATGAAATATAGTAATAATTTAATTTGGAAAACTATCACCATCCCAATGTGTCTTCCCTTGCATTGCACTTTCAATTTGCTCATTACTTTAAAATTGATACCATCCAAACTGTCCCCACTCTTGACAACCTTGCTGATAACAAACTTGACTGCATCACTATGTTTAGTGGTCTCCCTTCCAGCAGGTCTACTTTTCTTTGGAGGACGAATAACAAAAAACATATTGTGCTCATCAGAAATATCACTGTCAAGCAATTCTTCACTTGCCAATGCATTTGGATGTTTGGATTGGGGCTTGGTACCATCCATAGGAATTTTGACTTCAAATTTGGGGTGAACAGAAAGGTAATAATACGCCTTCATACATTTTTTGAAGTCACAAGATACATCCTTTTTGTAGCTTTGAGACTCGACAGAGAAGAAGGCACACATCCCTTGGTGTTCCAGATCAATCAGGTTGTCTCCCACAAGTTCTCCCAAGAGTGGCTTGTTCCTGCTCATGATCCCTGCAAATTTTTGAACAGCTAGTTGAAGTCTTCTCTGCCAGCAATTACATAGAGACTCCATGTTGCAACTTTCAACAGGAACGTATTCCGTTTTGACTCCTTGATCTTGTTGCTAGTAGTGACTAGCTCATTGTAATGAAGATGGATGTCTTCCCAGAACTTTTCCATCTTCTTGTCAGTACCATGTTTTGCATTGAGATTACCTTCATAAATCCTTTTGTGACCAACAACAATTCTTCTGGGCTGAAAGCAGTTGAATGCTTCTTCTCATGGTCATCTGTTGTCCTCAGAGCCTTCTTTTTCTTGGGGGGTTTTTCCTTCTTGGCAGAAGCAGGTATTGGATGATTTGTGCTATTTGTTTTATTGATTGTCGTGGCTACCTTTGCATGCATCTGTTCTAGGTCAGCAAGCATTTCCGATTCCGATTCACCACCACTTGAGGATGCATCAGAAGCAACGTAGTCATCTTCAGATGATGCTGGAGTCATGTTTAGCTCAAGGATGACAAATGAAACTGCAGCAATGGCAGACTTGTTGATTGTGGCAAATCAGTGCTGAGACCAAATAAAAAAATATTGGTGAGGAGTCATCGAAATTCAGTGGGAAGGTTCCACCCAGACAAATTGGTCTGGGCAGCCTTTGGTAGAAAGTGATGCTTCTTGTGCAATGCACTAAAATAAAGTTCTTTGGGTGGAAAGTTTTGGGCTGAAAACACAGATCACCCATACGTAGACACAGCTGATAATGGCCGATTTTGCAATTTTGTTAGGTTATGCATACAAAAATCTTGTTTAGCTTGAGATTTAGCCCACATGGCAGCAAATCGTCTAAAACTAATGTAGGAACCAGTACAACTTAAGAAGTGAAATCAATAATGCTACACTCACACACTTCGTTAACTAGAATAAGAGGGGGTGGGGTTTAAGATAGCAGGTCGTTGACAGCAAGCATGAGCATGGTGTGCTTTCATGGCTAAATTGGTTGAGCGAGAGAGTCAGGAGTGTTTGTATTGTGTGACAGTTGTGTCAGGTATCACTTGATTTTTTGCTGAAATTTTTTTCTATATAAAGCACATACCAAGCTCTACGGCTTACTATTTTGAACCATGAATTAATTTTTTGATGATTGTAATGTCATGGTGTTGGGAACTTCTGATGGGTTGAAGGACCTTGTGACTTGGACTTAAGCTCTTGAGAGAAGGTAGAAGAATTCTGCTGTGTCCCCCAGTTGCTGGATCCTTATCTAATTGTCACAATAATGCGCCAAAGTTGGGAAATTTTGATGACATTTATTGGATTCATAATATTTATACTGGAAGCCAGCCATAATTTTTCTAACCGTTCAAAGGTTCAAATCTTCTCTGCCAATTTTTTATTTGGAATGAATTTGGTGGCAATTTGGAAGGGCCTCTCTTAATTTTATCCTGTAATTGCTTTTCCTCCAAATCCATTGGAATTGCCTTTTCTTAGTGAATAAATGGATTTTTGGCAAAATCAGCATTAAAAATATCGTGCAATTATATTTCACGTCTCAATCTTTTTCAGAATATGACGCACTACAGGAATTGATACTCCGATCTCTTATGCCCATCACCGCAATCAAACATGAATGGCTATTGAGCATGCATATGTGGATATTTGGAAAAATTGGAGTACAAAAGTGAGTTGAAAAAAAAACTGCCATGAAAGACATGGCACTGTTTTGTCCAATTTTTTTCTTTGTTTGGAGAGAAAAAATCATAGACTCTGACATTTGGCAGAGATTTGGCAGCAATTCAGCAGTTCCAAATATTTGGTTATTTGGACATTTGAACAGATGGGGCAGGCACCCACTGATAGCATGATTTCTTACATACATCAAAAAATCAATGGGTGAAAAATGGTGGTTGACAAGTGTAAACAAGCCACCTTAGAAAATCTCTTCACCACTTCTTCACCCTCTCAAGCCAAAAGTGCTGCCTGAGATGGAGCCACCTGTGATAGCGCTGTCTGCAATGGCGCATCCTGCAATGATGCCATCTGCAATCTGATGCTGTCTCTGCTGCCATCTCTGCCACCGTCTCAGCTGCCCTCTCTGCCATCATCTCTGCCATAGTCTCTGATGCTGTGTCTGCCACCATCTTTGCCACCATCTCTGCCACCATCTCTGCCACCATCTCTGCCACCATATCTGCCACCATATCTGCCACCATATCTGCCACCATATCTGCCACCATAACTGCCACCACATCTGCCACCATCTCTGCCACCATATCTGTCACCATCTCTGCCACCATCTCTGCCACCATCTCTGCCGCCATCTCTGCCGCCATCTCTGTCGCCATCTCTGCCGCCATCTCTGTTGCTGTCTCTGTCATCATCTCAGCCAACTTCTCTGCCAAATTCTCTGGCACTCTTGCTGCTGTACTGTCAAGACTGCCACCATTGCTGTTGCCACCACCCATTGCTACTACCTGTTGCTGCAACCTTTGGTGGTGCCATTGTTGCTGCTGTTTCCCATGCCACTACCATGGCAGCCATCCCATTGATGCAGTCTCTATTGCTGTTGTTGTTACCCATACCTGTTGCTGTTGCCATCACTGTTGCTGCTGCCATTGCCCATCAATGCTGCTGTCACCCATCATTGCCATCATTGCTTTTGCTGCAACTGTTGCTGATACTGTCACCTTGGCTGTCACCTTTTGCCATCACCTATCACTGCCACCATTGCCATGGATGTGACCTTTGCCATTGCTGCCACTGTTGCCATGGATGTCTCTCTAATTAAGCAATTTTATTAAGTTTCAAAAAGTTGATTTATTGGCTTTTCAACTTAGTTAGTTAATGACAAATTAAATAAATTAACTAATTGAGACATGTTTAGGCAGCATTGGGTTTGGAAGCAGGTGTTGGGTTTGCCAGCAGATGAGTTCGGTTAGACCCCAATCAATTTAATTGAAAAAAATATGTGAGTGCTAAGTTAAAGGATTTGTTGCTAGCTTTCAACTAGTTAAACTATCACAAGCTGTCATGTAGAGATAAAAATGTCGACAAATTTTTTTCATCCCTCTAATTATTTTGGTTTTTTGTTAGACCCTTCAATCTCATAGTTTTTTCTGGCCTTTATTTCAGACAGTTTCTTTATTTAGTAGGTAAATATTGGTAGTTCTGATGCCCAAATCAGATAGTCATAATAATATATATGTCTTAGTCATTTTATGTCTGAATGATTTTTTGTGAACCTAGCTTTTTCAAGCATTAATTAGACCTTTTTTAATGTAAGTTTTGATTTTTCACAAGTCTTTTTTCAGATCTGACTTAGTGATATAGAGACTTAGTAGATATTACTCAGTGGAACATGGTGTGGAACAATATTTGTATATGATCATAGTATAATGATTGTCGTTCTACCACTTAGGTGGCATCAATGGTAGATATATCTAGCAAAATTTTCTTAACAAAATAAGAAGGGCTGTCTGGCCGTCACACAAAAATCCACTGAATTTATTTGACTTGACTCGAATTTTATTTATTTTATGATACACACCATACTGTACTGTACCATACCATGCAATACCATGCCATACCATGCTATACCATTACATGCAATGCTGCACTACTCCATTTTACACTACAATGCAATACCACAACACAATAGAATGCAGTAGTTCCATAATAAGACTGATTTCAAAATGTATACAAATCATGAGCAAATGCATACAAAATTAACAACATCACATACAGAAATGGTTCATTTTTTGTGAGGAGAAGGGGGGAGGAGCTATGAAGAGTTAAGACCCAGTCATATTTATGTCCTCAATAATGTTGATCTTTGGTGAAGTGTTGACTTGTTTTTTTCTCTTCACCAACAATCATCAAGAGGGATGCAATATGGTAAAAAATTCTTATAATTAAAAGGATTATAACTGGTTTGCAATGTAATACTACATTCGTTTGAGCTACATGCAATTACATCAATATGATACTCTGTGTAACTGTATGTAGTCAGGAGTTGAAAAATAATGCCCAGGAAATCATAGTCCCATGACATACACTCTTTCACAGTTTGGTAGACCATTTTTTGTGTAATTTATATGCTTACTACTACTGACATCTTTTTGGACATGAAAGCTTTCCCTTTGTTAAGTGTGGGATGAGCCTCAGTTCAAATGATCTCCCCCACTGGCCCATCATATCAAAAGTCATCTCCAGGCTGCTCTTCATTGTTGTTCCCTCATACTCCACCAATGACACTTCAACTTCATCTTTTGATTCATGTGCAAGAAGATGAGGTGCACATGAAGAAAGTAAGATGTTTTTGTTACCCTTTTTATGTTGTAACTCATTTTCTCTTCTCACATTTTACGTTCGTAAAAATACAGCAAATTCATTGTTTTGAACTATGAAATAGGAGACCTATTGGGTTGATCCATTCAGTGTCACATTCCTAAGTTACTGTATTCTTGTGATGAGTGTTGGTTCTATATGAAATTTTACGATTTGTCTCATATGCAAATGAATTTGACATTGACTGATTCTTTCTAAAAAATTAGTAAAAAATCTTGAATTGAATGATTAGAGTGAGAGGAAGGGAAGTCCACTTATGATTTGTATTGAGGGGGGAGAGGGAGGGTGCAGATTAAACTGAGTCTTTGTTAATTATTTTCCCTCTTCAGTTTCCCTCCTCCTTTTTAGTCATTCAATTGAACAACTTCTGATACTTTCTTGCTTTGTATGGGCTTGTTGATTGTGTAACACAAGCTCATACAAGCTGCATTGTTTGTTTGTGTGCTAAGTATTCTTTGTTACTACATAGTATGTTCTCTGTGCCTATTGCTGTTTTAGGACCAGGCTTTACCTGATGATGTATGAGAAGTTGGGAGTGTTAGTGAGAAAGGGAAGGTGAGGTATGCAATCTTCATCAAATTGAACTTTGGTGAAGTGTTTATCTATCATTTGACAAAAAAACAGAGAAAAATAATTTAGGGAATAATATGGATAGAAGAATCATAGAAATCATGAAGTGCATTTGAGTGACAGTATTCTGTGATCTCATGTATTGTGGGCAGTTAAAAAAACAGTGTCTCAGCAAAATATATTATTTTTATCTGAACGTTTTACCAAATTAAGTAGACCTTTGTATATGAAATCATTTCTTTGTATTTTATAGGATGAATTTTTTACTCATAGCATGTAATATGTCCGTGCAGTAATCAATCATTTTTTTATCTAATGCATTATTCAAAGTTTACTAGACCTTTGTATATTGTATTGTTTATTATGATTATTATTTTATATGAGGGTATTTTCACACGTGGGAGGTAATACCTGGTGGGGTGACAGAATTCAATAATACGTTCACATTAATTTTAAAATACTACCAAGGTAGATTTTGTATTTCTGGGTAACGGTTCCCCCAGTACTGCTATATCCATTTTTTTGATACCCTACACAAAATTTGTAGTAAATACACAAGTGTGCAGCTACTTAGGTAGCACTGAGATTAAGTTTTTCTACCAAAATTTGGCGTACAAAATAAGAAGTGGCATCTGTCCGTGACACCAAAAAATCTACCTATTCTTGAGTAATTTAAGGGCAAAGTCTGTATGTTAATCACGGAAATACAGGCTCACACACCACTACCATACAGCACACAACCATCATGATACAGCAGTTGATGATTGCTGCCTGCAACTGCAACTAACACTTCCACAACCTCTGTCTTTGCAATCACCAAATCTGTGGCCACTCTCCCTAATTCTCATGCCCCTGCCCCCGTGCAACCCACAATTGGGGCCCCATCAATGACACTGCCTACGATGTCCCCCCTGACAATGGTGTGGCCTGGTGCTGTCTACAATGTTGCTGCCTTCAATGGCGTGGCCTTCAATTGCGCTGCCTTCCATGGCACTGCCTTTGATGGTGCCGCCTCCAATGGCACTACCATGATGATGCTGCCTCCAATGGCACCGCCTATGATGGCTCCTGCTCCAATGCGCCACTAGAAATGGTGCAGCATATGATGGTGCCTCAGGCCATGGCATCACCAGAAATGGTGCAGCATACAATGGTGCCTCAGGCAATGGCGCCTCCAAAGATGGTGCCTCCAAGGATGGCGTCTCAATCAATGGCGCCTCTGGAATAGTGCAGCCTTTGATGATGCATCTAAAGGCATCATCTCCTATGTGCCACCTCCAACAAGTGCTGCCGATGTTCCTCCTACAGTCAATGCTCCACAATGAAGGGACCCCTGTCAAGCAAGGTACCTTTTTGAGGGGACACAAAAAAATAAATTGCAGGATTGTCTTTTTGGGTTTTTTACCCCTCCCCGCTTTCACAATTAAAAGCGAGAGCTCATAGATCTGTTTCCAGTTTTTATTTTGGCAGTGATTATGTCTTTAATGCCCCCATGGGGTAGCATTGAAAATTGTCATTATCAGCTCACACTTGTTTTTCTCTTCATCTCATTTTCTAGGGTTGTTTCTAAAAAATGGTGGGTGAGTATTTTTTGATGAATCATCTGTTTTGCTGAATGGACTGGTCAGGTTTTGAATGGCTTTTTACTTTTAACAATTGTCATACTTTTTAAAGCATATGCTTTCACTTTGAGTTTTGTCTTTTCTCATTTCTGAGTGGTCTGTAGGGAGGGCACATGACACAACAAACCATTTCACAATTATTTCTGTGCTTTGGGGTGGGATCTCTTTTCTGAGTTTCTGTGGATTTTTTCATTGCTCTCTTTTTTGCACATCCAGGTCTTGTTATCTAAAAGTATGGTGTGGTGTGGTGAATCCCTTGTTGCCTTGTTGATTGTTGGGTCAATTGTTGAGTTTTACTTTATTTTATCATAACAATCAAAATAAAGATAAAAATAAATCATAATCTATTAATTGAAACAATATGTAAGCACTGAGTGAATTTATTTTGATATGTCTTCTAGTTAAACTTGTCACAGGCTGTAACAAAAGGTAAAAATAAAAATTTTCATCTCTTAGACCTTTCAATCTCATACGCATCAGTTGCTTTTACAATAAACGTTTTCTACATGTAGTAGGTAAAAATTGGTAGTTCTGAGGGTAGCCCTTGAATCAGAGATGATCATAGTAACCACAAATAATTAGGAATTGAAAAAATAGGACAGTACCATTGCTGACTGAGTTCAGATGAGCCACTAAGAAAGTTTATGAGGGGTCAGGTCATGCTCTGCTTTCTACACCCTGATAAGTGCTCAAATATTTCCCCCCTATCCTTTTGCAAACCAAACACTGGTAATAATCAGTTGATGTTTTCACTACTCATTGAGGAAAAGATCCCTTGCTCTCGATGTACTTCTATTAAATATGTTATGACCAATTAGAGGGTTCGATGACTACATAATTGTAGAGCTTTAGATATGACGTGCCCGCTTGTTTTGAAATCACTCGAGCCTCACCTCAAATCACACTATTTTCATTGGTGTCATGAGATACAATTCGTCGATTACTTAGAAGATCCAACCTACTGCTCAGGCTGGATGAGTCCAACCCCGCCAGCGTTCCGCTTGTACACGACGCTCACCTCATTTGTTTCCTCATCGCGGAAGACGTAGAAGTCATGGTCAATGTAGTCAAGGGCAAATATGGCTTCCTGAATGGAGATTGGAGTACTCAAGTCAAAACTAGGACATTTCATAAAAGCAATAGAACATTAGGGATGCCAACGGTGATGAAAACTTTCGTGTGCTTCGCGCTATATCAACTAGCAGTATCATACCTCTTGATCTTCGTAACAACAGTCTGCTCCGGGTCGATGAAAACCTCATCGTCTGAAACCGATTCATCGACTTCTATGGAATTCAACACATCAGCAAGATTTTCACCCATATTGGGCCCCCCATGGTATCCATCTAACCTTCGCTCTTTGTATTTACGAAGTTTCCTCGCCTGAAATATTAAAGAATGATCATGAGAAGATATAGGTTCGGTCGACGGTGTGTGTTCGACATGAGAAACGATCGTGCCAGACACATCAATTCTTAAGTTTACTTACTAGTCTACTGGCCACCAAATCAATGGACTGGTACATATCCGGAGAATCCTCGGCTACACGAAATGTCGTCCCTTTTAAGGTGGTGACCACTTCGGCTGTGTGACGGTTCTCTACCTAACGGTGAAAATATATACAGCAGAGAAAGCACGCAGTGGATACAATCGAGCCCTCGTGTTGAAAATATATGATGCATGAAGGGAGGCATTTCGAAGACACTTTATCACCTCTTACCTTGGGGTTCTTGTTGACGGAAAGATAGACATCGCAATGAGACACAGCCGTCGGGAGCTTCCCCAAAGTTCGCTCAATCTTTTGGTTTACATAGTCAGAAAGAGCAGGCGTCAAATCGATGTTATCGCCGGTAATAACAATAGGAGCCTTCACCGTCATTTGAAGTGGCTTGCTCGAAGTGATGGCTCGCTGAGAAACCCAAGGGGCCGGAGAGAATGCCGCGCAGGAGGCAAACACCGACATGAAAAGGAGGGCTGAGGTATGCATAATAGGACAAAGAGGGTGGCTCAGTTGCAGCGAGAAGCGGGGCAGGATGGTTCTTTATCGATGGAGCGAGCAGAATATTACGCTGATGTTTTGGTTTCGTTTGTTTTTATTGGAAAATGTTTATGGTATTGTACTCTAGCCAAACTCCTTCGCTGATCAAGGGCTCCCATCACCTCTTCGAAGTGCTGAATGATGATGCCTATCGGCTGTCATTGACACACGAAGAAACCGTAATTAGAAAGATACGAAATAAGCTTCGTAACCCCTTGTAAATTATCAAAAATATACAACAAAAATGAAGTGAGGTTTGTTGTCCAAGTCTTCTATGAATTTTTGGACATCAAGACATGATATTGAAGTTTTTTGCAGTATCTCACTCATACCAAATTTCTTAGTTTGTCGAACTATTTTTTACTGAAGTCTATACAATCACATTCATGTATTTACCTGCAGAAAATGGCGGTTACCATGTTTATAGAAGTTGTGAGTAATTACAACTGTAAAAATAAGCAAAATGATTCCTTTTTTGTTGCTCACTATCATTGGTTCAGTTGGAATGCAATTATAATGCAATTGGACCGTGATGTCATTGCATTGCAATGCAAGTCTTGTTTGAAACATCTTAGGACATGAAGCAATGCCACCTGAAAGGACCTTGTAAACTCTTTCTCTGATATTTCTTCCTTCCCATTTTCTATTGAAAGGAACTCAACAAGACAATTGGGACAAAGCACTGTGTAATTCTGAATGTTTCTGAGATTGCAGAGATAAAGGCAAAGGAGGTCCCTTTTCAATTGGCATGATGTAAATGTGGGCATTGAGTGGGGATATGGACCATTCTGTGCCAAATGCCCCATCAAAAATAAGAGTCTTGGTGGAGAAATGCATCCGTACCTTACAATCAAGCTAATAGGGTTAATGGTATGGATGCCAATATTTTTCTCCATGATAACTACACTAGCTTAGATCCCGGTATAGGTCAAATCAAAATGTATCTTTTAACATTTTTTGTGGGTGCTTGAGACCTGCTCTTTATGGTAGTAACCCTAAATGATTTGATTTTTTTGTACCTGAGATCACCTCCAGAGTTTTTTGTTGGTTCTCACATTTTTTGTCATTGTCATTTTCACTTCATGTAATCAATCACAAGACAAGTCCCATCAATCCTGAGGATCTGATCAAGTTGTACATCAGTGATGTTAACTTTGTTACACCCACAACATAAACAGTAGTTCACCAAAGATCCCAATGAAAACAGCTATGCCAGTTGGGCTGAGGTAAACAGCTTGCTAGTATTCACAGGATGTTGTAATTATATTTACAACTTGTTTACAAAGTCAGATGTTACAAGATGTTGTAGATTTGACTGACTTTTTGTCCATACTTTGTAAATAATGCAGAATAAATTGATTCATGTAATTTTTTTGTACTTTGGCCCATTATGGCATTATTTTAGTTCCCCCAACATGATGTAGAGTGTGTATCATGGTATGTGATTGAAGCTCACAACTCACAACAGAATCCGTCGACAGTAAAATTGAGGCTGCCATCACTGGAGATAAATGCATATACTGCCACCACTGGCCAGTGCACTGCATTGACATTAACCAAGGTTATGCCTTGCTTGGTACCCTTATGTGTAGGTCTCAAATCCAGTGTAAGCTTGCTTTTGCTAAAAAATGAAACTTCATGAAATGTTCATTCTCAAGTCTCTTAAAGATAGTCACCAAGCTTCAAATCAAGAATGTGTAGAACCTACACATCATCTTTTTTAAGCCTCTCAGTGATAACAACAGAGGTTGTGTGGAGTCTGCACACAAATCTTAATGTCTTTACTGGAGAGATATGTCTAAAACACAGTGCTTACAGTTTGTGCGTAAGCATAATATTGATGCAAATGTAATGACATGAAATGTATGTTATATTTTTGATACTCACTCTAGAAGATGTAACATAAATAGTTTTATAAGTATCCACAAATAAATGTATGTATACACAGATAATATCAGATAACAAATGTCACTCTGTATGAGCATAAAGGTTTCTGTTCATCAATTCACAGAAAATTTGCATATTCTTATAATTATAGTAAAATGCATGTTTTCAAAAATGACAGATCATGTCACAACAGATTGAACAAACTCAAAGTAATGATGAATGTGTGATAGTACTTCAAAGAACTACACCTCTAACCAGCTTTCAAATAGAATTAGCCTTTCTAGAACTGCACTGTCCAAGAAATTGTACTTTGATTTACCCCTCCCCACAGAATACTGTATACAACTCCACTGTTGTGTTTGAGGTGTGTCAAGATATAACACATCATCTGATGTAACAGGGTCACACACAAGTGCCAGGTGCATGGAAATCATGAGCATAGTGAGGGATTGTACACCTCATAAGTGTGTGGCTCTGTTACATCCAATCATTTGTACATCCAGACAAACCTAAATTACAATACAGTAAAGTTATGTATGTATTGCTATGAAAACAGTGTGTATCTGTGCAGGTATTTCATCCTTTTACACAAAGGGATTAATTAATGAAATGCTTTGGATTTTCTTCTGATGAGACAGGAAATAACAAATGCCTAAGATCAAAAATTGTCATAATGACCCTTAATCTAAAATCCAACAGTGCCACTGGTACTCATGGGATGCAGGGCTCACATGACACTTTACACATGATACAATGCTCTGTGTGCTGTTTCCATCTCTGGTTTTGGCAAATCATAATGTTTTAAATCCAACAAGGATAAGATGATGGCTCAATTAGGAGCCATCGCTGAACACATTGCACAAAATGAACATCCTGTGATCGCAATTCAACTGACTGCTTTCACACATTGTCATCACAACAGCTGCCACACATCATATAGTTCACACTCTTGATTGTTTTCCCAATTGTCTTGATGCCCAGGAAGGTGTTCATGTTGTGCGAATCCCTGCTATCATGATTATAAAGGGCCCTCGCATATTTTTCTTGTTTCTTCTAACTCCCATGTCCAGTCTGCTTTCATAACTCATGATTTGATACATGTTTATTATATGTCAAATGACAACATACACAATGCCTACCATGACTAGAAGTACCACCAGTTATATTTGAATTGTTTATGAAAGGAATAACTGCACAACTTCACAATCTTATAGTGGCAATACAATACCATCAGCTTCATTACATGAGTGAGCAATGTACTGTGTCTTCAGAGATAATGAGATGACAATTGTTTGATCAAACTAAATCATTTCAAACAAATAATTGAAAATGAAATTTTAGTATGGATTTTTTTCTATCACAAGATAGGTACATCAAAGCAAACTATACCTATGGTATTTTTGGAGACTGTAAGATTGATGAGATTGATCAATATTATCAAATTGCCTGTCCTGTTTCTGGATCATGGTGTAATCAAGAAGATAAATGGATCGAGGAAAATAGAATTATCTGCTCATCATGATGTCTCAGGGATCAATAAGATTGGTGTATCAAAAACCATATCTTCTTGTTTTCCTGAGGAAGACATCAATATGACTGACATTATATTGTCAGTTAGGACACTGTAATTCTTGTGATAGTTGCTGTTCAAAGAAAAAATGTGTAACCTACTTTGACACCAATCGAGTTTGAGCAGTTTGTCTTCATTGCCTTCACAACCCAAAATCACTTAATATTGCTTTTTTATATTGTGTCTTGTATTGGACTAAAAATACCAAAAACCTTCAATCGATGACAACACAAACTGAGGAATTGATAATTTTAAAATGCATTGCACCTATCATCTGGCTGAAAGTATCTTTTTAATGGAAGGATCAGAGGCATTATCAGTATTAAATATTGTAAAAAATGAAGACAACAATGTGTTTTATCACATGATGTCTTTGCTTGCATGATATTCCAAAAACCATCTTATGAGACTATTTTCAGCAACGGTTGCTATTTTGCATTTTTAACCCCAACTTGGCTGAAATAGTATACCTCATTCTCATTTTGCCGTTGCAGCTCAGTTGGGATTCTCAGCAACATGTTGGCATGTGTCACCATGAAATTAGCCGACGTCAAATTTCACCAACACCATGACTGGATTCATGGCTGGGTCATGTGTTGGCTGACATTAGTGCATGACTGCCCAGCCATATCTATGACTCATATGGCTGTTACTCTGATGGAGATAATGGTGATTTTTTACAAAAACAATGGTATGTATACATGCATTAATGCATACAATACCGTTCATGCAACTTTCTTGCACCAAATTGCACCACTACTGCACAATTTTTGTGAAGCTTTGGATAATTTTCTTTTGGTCCAGAAGAATCATCCAACATGTCAGTAAGTTCTTCGATGATGTCTTGCTGACATGTCAACAGGACAGTCTGGCTGACTTATTTTGATGACATGTTGGCTAGACTGTCCTTTGACATGTTGCCAACATGCAGACATGTCCTAGTGACATGTCGATTGGGGGGTCTTGGTGACATGACAAAACACTGACTTTCCAACTAAGTGCTGCAGTCATGTTGAGAAGCTAGTAGAGTTGCCATAAAATTTATTTCACCAACAATATTTTTTATGTTTCCTTTTTTATACTTTTTGGCAACTGTTGCCATTTTCATTTTTTGGTTTCTATTTTTATCTTTTTGAGCGGTGACACACTCTACACATTTTTGTACCAATTCCATTGCATTGAAGGGTATTCCAAACTACTGTAAATTGGTGCCATGATGGAATCAAAAACTTCCATGTAGAAAACATCATTAACAAAATACATACCAGGGCATTTCCAACCTCATCACTGCCTCACATCAACTTGCACTCTCCTTTCCTTGAATTCAAGCTATACCTAAGGAGCTTCAAAGCAATATGAATCCATTTGATTCCACAACCCCCAAAGCAATGCAAGATCCTTGACAATTATATCGACCCTTCCCGTTGCCATATCACCGAATTTCCAATGTGGCACTCTCCTCCTCACTCTTTCTTCCTATTGCATACTCTTTATAACACAACATACAGAATCGGATGAAAAAGGGGAGGATAATCTTGATTTCAGATGTACAAGGCAGAATTTTCACCATTATAGCAGGAAAGGCTACGGCCATGAAGCATAAGGTAAAATTCATACAGGAAAACATCACACCACTGTCCTTGCCATGTCTGGAACCCCAATCTCATCAACATCACATCTCAAAATCTTGCATAACAATACCACTAGACACCTCCTGCTTCCCCTGTGGCATTATCTTTTTCTATCACATTGCTTGCAATGTTGGCTCCTATATTAGTCATTGGCTGGACAAAGAAAAAGACAATAATGACAATGTACATACTGGATGAAATGGGGATGACATGATGATGGGCAACATGGATTCATTCACAGAATATTGGAAGAGGTTGATGGCTTGGGAGGGGACTAATGGATCATTGTCCATGCACATGGGCATAGTTTCTGTCATAATACAAGTGAGATATATTTGTATCAAAGGAGAGAAGAGTTGGAGAATAAGGGGTGTCCATTCTTTGTTACTAAAACAACAAAATCTGTAAAATCAACAATCAACTAATGAATGAATTATCGCTTAGATTTCTCTTGGTTGTTGACTTTTTAAACAATTAAATATCTTGAAGTAATAAATAATTACTTATGAATCAGTTTGGGATCTTATTTGATTTTGCTAAAGTTTAAATTGTGGATCAAGAATTTATGCCATCATAGTTGAAACACAATGAGGAGAGAGTGGGCATTAAAGCCTGCAGTTTGCTTTGTTGTGAGAGATAACTGCCACATGGGAGTGCAATGGCAGAAAAAATGGGACCCGTGGGAGAATACACCAATTTTGAGCAATCCTCAAAAATTGGAGACTGTAAAATGATGACCAAGCATGCAAATTTTAAATCTGTTGGTATCATTTCAGCAACCGTAAAGTCAGAGTATTGCAAGAATGTTATAGCAACCGCATTTATGGCAACCATGGTTGAAAATAGTCTTAGTTATCAAGTCTGTTAACAGTTGCAATCAATTCAAAATACTTGACACCTGCAGTCTTACAAAAGAATATTGTACTTGTTGTCCTTGAAGTCATATTTGCTTTCTAAGTCTGTGATTTAGTTGGACCAATAGTCCAATAGTGAATAGCTTTTTTGGCAATTATTTGAATTTTTTGCTGTTCACTATTGACTAAAACATCATTTAGTTGTTGAATCTAGAAAACTGTTAACAGTGAATAGTCCAATAGTGCAATAGTGTGTTCAAAAAGTGTGAGTATAACTCATGTTTGTTAAAAAAATCAACTTTTCAGCAGATTGTATTGAATGTCCAAAGGATGTTTTTCTGAGAGAACTTCAGAGCGATGCAGGATTCTTGGTCCGCTCTTGCAGTGATTGCCATCTTGACCTCCTCCAATGTGAACAAGTCTGAATCCGCCACTTGCAACATCAAGCCGGCAATGCGCTTGACTCGACTGACTGTTGCGGCAATGGCTCTACAAATTAACACATCAATTTATTTTGTAAAGTAAATCAATTAATTAAGTTTCAAGTAAGTTATTTGATTAATCAACTCATTA
>JALLPD010000398.1:0-16470 GCA_036940065.1 Cyclotella cf. meneghiniana
ATACCTAATAAGTACCATGCTACTGAGCTGTATGTAGCCTACAGCAATCTGCTGTGGCTATGTAGGTGCCAAACTTTGTTTAGGCCCCTTTCTGATAAATATATGATATTTCCTCCTGTATGCAAAAAGGGCCGTAAGCATGGGTATGACAATTACCCCTCAAAATGGATCCCAAATTGAACATCAACAACTTAATCCCATCCTAATTTCAATATATTCATGGCTTGCGGGCAGCATTAGAAAATGCCATGAATGTGTTGGAACTGGGGTGTTGTGGGTGCATAAAATTGTCAATTTCTGGATTCATGATGTCACGGCTGATTGATGATTACCAAGCTTCTAAAGCACATCAATCTAACACATTATTAAGTAAATGATTGACCGGTCACAATCATCATTTCTTCATTTTCTATAAATAAATAATTTTCAACCATGGCTAGCACTGCTGCTAACCAGCCAACCCAAGCATGAGAACCATCATCCCTTGAGCCTTTAAATGAATCACATGTGCTCTTCATTGCAAATGCTTCCATCATGAATGCTTCCATCACAAAAAAATTGGCCATGCCTTTGCTGATCCACACTGTCACAAACAAAATGATTGTGCCTGCCATCACAAACAAATTGTCAATTCATGCCATTGCAAACAAGTCGACCATGCCTGCCATCACACACAAATCACATGTGGCTTTCATTGCTGAGGAATCCACCATGGCTTCTATTGCATATGAATCTACCTTGGCTTCCATCACAAATGCATTGACCATGGTCTTGCTGATCCATGCCGTTGCAAATGAATTGACCATGGCATCCATCATGAACAAACCATCTGTTGCTTCCATTGCAAACGAATCAACTGGGGCTTCCATCTTGAACAAATTGACCTTGGCTTCCATTGCAAATGAATTGACTGTGACTTTGATTGCAAAAGAATCTGCCATGCTTGTGATCATGAACAAATCAAATGCAGGCAAACCAAAAAGAAGGAACAAGTACAAGTGGAAAGCTGTGTTCTTGTGAAACCTCACAAAGAAGCAGAACACGAAGTTCTTTACAACTTGGAACTTGGGATAGGTACATTGCCCAGTTGCAGCAGGTGAAGTAGTGTCACCTTTGTTATTGACAGCCAAAGCTCCCCAGACTCATTCTCAATCATGTGTTGCAGGTAGAGAACCCCCAGGCAGAGCTTGCAGCTTCACTAATTGAGGCACAAGAGGATCGTGAGAAAGCTCAAGAGTACAGTGATGTAGCAAGCAGAGATGGCTGACAGAAGAGCATCCCCCTTTAAGCACAAGAATTCACATCTCATTGACAATGTTGAGAAGGCAGGACAGGATAGTAGAGAGGCAAAGGCTAGGGCAAGGAGTGCTGAAGGCTTGATAGCTTTGCTTTCAGAGCAACTTGAGGCCCAAAGGCAGTTGATTGATGATGAATTGTCATGGCATTAGATGCACTGTCAGAGAAAGAGGAGGGAAGTTATTGCTTGCTGGATTTGGTTCAAATCGACTCAAATTTTATTGCTTTTGATACTTTTTTATCATCTAAAACATCACAAAACTGAAGTAAGCAGTCTGACTGGATACTAGTCATCAATGAGGCAATGCATGAGTTGCTCTTTCTGATGAAGATAAGAAATTAGAAGCTGAAAAAAAAGCCAGCAACTTGCTACTGTTGTGGCCATGACTCTGTTGGTTGAATTAGAGGAGACTTATAAGGCAACATTTGAGTATCGATCAGTTACTGGTGGTCAGTGCAGTCAGACAGAGATCTCCATGAGTGAGGAGATGGCTACATTGGAGATTCAAACAAATAATGATGCATCTGAAGGTACCTTTGCAACATTTACTGATATATTATGTAATTCCAGATTTATCATTTTATCAAGTGCTCGTGCTATTGGCCAGATGCACGACAACAGTGATTTTGTCAGATGTCATGAACAATTTGTCACTGGTCAAAAGGCATGCAAGAAAACTGATGAATCTTGCCAATCTGGGACATTTCATAGATTACCTGTTGAACTTCAGGATTCTCTTCTATCTATGCACAAGCAAATCAGAACAATCTCAAAAGGATGTTGAACTGAGTCACTAATGACAAAGAGAAATTCAACTGAGAAGATGAAAATCACAAAAACATTGAAATTGCAGAATACAAAGAAGGAATGGATTGACACATGTTACTTCTTTCATCAATTTAAATTGCCACATTGTTGGAAGACAGTTGAGCAAGCGATAGAAGAACTAAAACAAAGAAGGACGAATTGAGATTTGTTAAGGAACAATTTAGATCCTATTTGGGGCTTGGGTGGGAACAGACCCATCATGTCTGCTCATGAAGTGGACACGCGTATGAACCTGATGAAATATTTGAGCATTTGGTTAGTGTTGTAAGACCAATGCAAAATTCCATCCAAGTCCCCTGTAAATTTGCCAAAACGATCCAATAATACAACACTCGGAACAAATTCTCAGCTGTTAGAACTGGATTCAAAAATAGGGAATAATGAAACAGAATTAGAGTAAATGCTAAGTTGGAGATAGATAGATTAGAAGATGCTGGGTATGGTGACCAACTTGGAGAAATGTAACAAACAAGTTGGCCAGTCAATAGGATCTTGCAAGGCAATTTTAAAATTGAAATGTGTCTCTCCTATCATGACGATGACATTAATGTCACCTTGCACTGGTGTTGTGGGCATATTCAGTCTGTTGTCTGTGACAAATTAGACAAAAATAATACCATTGAATTGAAAGTAATGTGGGATGAAGAATATGTAGATGTGGGAGTTTCAACCTGACAAGAGAATTACAGAAGAAAAAATATACAGCACCAACGTACATGTTAATGGGTCGTTGTGACAGGATTTGAGACACTTAACAACAACCTCAAATAGTTAATGAAATTACTTTAATCAATGTTTCTCTAGTACTGTCAATAAATGAAAAAAATGTTATGATACTATGTAGTGTCATCAATGAAGGTTAGTGATCCTAAATAACAAGTCAAACATGACTCAAATACTCTAAATTGGTGCAAAATTTGCAAAATTACCTTTATATTTCAATAAGATCTGGTAAAAATCCAAATTAAGTAGAAATGTTTTTTATCGCCATGTCCAGTGGTCACAAAAATTTGACATGAATCAGAAGACTTTGATAGTCATTGCCCACTCTAAATCTTGCCAAAAATGGCCAAAGAACAAAAATTTGGTATGAAAAAATGCAAAAAAGTACCTTTCAGTTCAAATTTTTCCCTGAAATTTTGGGGATCCTCTTATTTTACCCATACCTATGTCTCCCTAAACTTTGAGTGAAATTGGAGAAAATTAGTTTTTAGACCAATTCTTTAATGCCGCCCTTATATCATGTAATTTACATGATAAAAACACGAGGACTAAAAACACAAGTCCTCACTTTTGATCAGTCAAATAGCTCATTAAAAATAATTCCTAATCTTCTGGAAAGCCTACTTTTTACTTTTACTGCTTAAAAACTTCTACCTGAAACAACACATGTCACTATTGTGTAATGACATGCAACTGAATGTTGAGTATGCACTTTGCTAGTTGTTGTCAGTTTCACTCGCAAGCCAAGAAGCACAAAAACACCCAGACAAATCACTGAGGCCATGTTCCCAACTGACACAGGTATGCTCAGCTCAATCTTGCAGAGAGAGTTAATAGCAAATAAGTGCCCACAAGTAAAAAAGACCACTCGGTGGTGCATAAATTTGCACGCGACACATTAATTAGAGCACATGGTACTCAATACCATAGCTCATATTAGCCCTGCAATAAAAACACTGGACTGGCAATTCCATGAGGACTTTAGTCCTGAAAGTGTGAAGTGGTGCTTAATATTTCCCTAGGAATTTTTTTCCATGATCAATATGTGTAATGTGTTTGACACACAAATTGGCTAAATTGTTGACCCCAAATCTGTGATTACATGTTGTTAATCAATACACAGTAACCAAATGGAGTACAAATTAATAGCATATGTATGTGACACATAAAATGAAGTCTCTAAGGCCTAAATAATCCAAAAAAAACCTGTATTACAGCCTAAGATAGAATGATGAACTCATGACCCCCAAGCAGTGTTCATCACATTAAAATGACCACACAAACACACTTGAAGTTTCTATACTTCATGAATGATTACAATCCCAATAGGCTTTTGCTTTTATCATGTAGATTCTAGTACCAAAATGGATTTTGCAGACATGCCACAAGATGACATGGAGTCAGAACCTCTGAACATCAAATAAAAGGGTCTCATCTAGGTCAATAAAGTGATAGCTGGTCTATTCCTAGATGGGGAAAGTACCTTTTTGAAGGGCCTTCTGGATAAATTTTCATGAATATCCAATTTGCACAAGATTGTCTCACAGATTAGGCATTTTTTAGCAGTGAAACATGCAAATGATCAAATTCTTCATGAATCTTGTGATGACAAAACAGAGAAAGAGCTAAAAAGCTGAGCATGTCTCTCATGTTGCTAACCTTTCATATCCAAAAGCAAAAAAGTAACTCAAGAAAGAGATCAAAAATAAAAAGAAAGGTTATGATGCTGAGAATAACACAGCACCTCCCATGGTCCAAGCTAATTAAATTTTATTGCTCAGAAATAAAAAATCAAGACTAAATCAAATATTATTTTGAACTGTCTGTTCTAAAAAAATTGAAAAAGAGAAAATCTTAACCAAAGTTCAAAAATCAAATTTAAATATTCTGATTTTTTGGATTCCTCACTTACTTCAGATTTAGAATTAAATCTTAAGCAGTACAAAATAAGACAAAAATACCAAAAAATATAATGACGTCCAGAATAATTTTCTTTGGTATATGTACACTCTCTTCCCCCATGCCAAGAAAAAATGACGCATGTGCTAATTGTAGTTCTAGAAAAAGCAAGGTATCAGAAAGCGACTGAAAATAAGACATTGTTAGGTTCAAACCCCTGACAAATTGTCACTACATTAACATTGAAGCCAAAAGGACATTGTTCCTAAGCATCCCTCATGTTCCAAAAAGAGTAACATTCATGTGTTTTCTCTACCCAACTAGGCCGGTGTCAAAGTCTTGACATACATTGAATGGTGTGCTTCCTACAAGTAAAGGAATAGCAAAGTCACACAAAATGAGTTAATTAACTCAGGGTGACCATGCCAGCATGTGACCTCAGTCTTGGTCATCATCACAACAGAGTCCTAATTGTTCTTGGTTTTCAAACAAATAAAAAAAACAAAATTATGATTCAAATCGCTTTGCAAGTGATTTTCATTAGTCTGTATTAGCCAGACTTTGCCAACACCCATGCACAATAGGCATGCAAACGCTACCTGCTTGAGCAAAAGTGCTCTTCTTGAGCTGCACCTCTCTTAATTCATTGAGCTAGCCACTCCAGTGGAAGACTCTTCTAGAGTCTTGATAAACAGCAGATATTTCAAGCCATATTGAAAGTTACAAGCGTGTTACTGAAGTTTCTCAAGCCAAGAGGAACTGTTTGATTGAGCTTTAGTGAGAAGAAACTTCCTGTCACTCTCAACTATTGAAGATGAGGAAGGGCTAGACCAAATAAAGACAGAGCATACCAGTCCACAAAAAGGTGCAAATAATGAGAGGACAATATACATTTAGGACAGAAGTGTGTAGTTAGCAGTCACCATCCAAAATGGCTGTACAACAAAGAAACAATACGCATTACTGAACAAAAATAGGTTTTAACAAAAGTTAAAAGGACACTTAGTTAGGAAGCTGTCAGGGCTCAAAGGAATCAATGCAGTAATGCAGATGTGGAAAATGTCCACATCTGCAACAGCAAAGACTTAAAAATGATTCTGTCAATCATAAGTCTGGATACTTATGCATCTTGAATCTTTGCATGTCTACAAGACACTGGGCATGTCAAGACTCAAGTCAAGCAAGCAACATGAATTTCACAGGTTCTCCATATGCCTCACAAGCACATTCATTGCAGCTAATGATAGACATACAGTTGTCAGTATGAACTCATTTGGAGCAATCAACAAATTGTCTCCAATGGCTAGATTGGATGGCAACCTTAAAAAATGTTAGGTTGGTCTCACCAGGTAGCGAGAATCAGGTTGAACATCAACCCATGAACAAGCTCTGCACAAAGACTAAGAGGGCATAAGAAATACCCAAAGTCATATGATAACAATACATCTAAAAGTTGATAAACACTTGCTGAATCATTGCTCATACAAGGAACTCAAGCTACTGGGTAGTTTCAGCATTTCAAACATCATTGGACAAGGCACTAGGACCATCTTGCCTCTCTCACAACTTATTGTAGGAGGAAGCACCAAGACAGTAAGGCCACTATCATGGCCCACAACACAGAGTGAGGAATCTTTATTTCAAGACTAATATTGACATAACAATGTCCAGAGCTAACCAGTCTTGTGACAAGTGAGAGGTATGCTTGCATTCTTATACAGCATCATCCAATAAGGAATGCATAGACAGGAGTAACCAATATTGAATCCTTGGCCAGGTAACATTCTCGGATTCAAAGATGGGCCTGTGTACATTGGATGATTGTATCAGAGACAAACAACATAAGTGATTCATTCTCGTTGGGTCCTTTTGGTAGGTTTACCTTCAAAAGACTCCATGGAGGACAAACATGGAATCCATTACTTAGGGAAGCATGCAGTCACCTTAGTATCATTTTTCCTTTTTCTGAGAAAAGGACAAATGGATAGCCATTGGTATTGTAACTACTTGCTCCAAAAGCCATAATAAAGTGTATGTCTCAATTGAGCAACCAAACAAGTAAACAAATAATTCATGAACATTGTTCTCATTAAAACACAAAATATCAAGTTGGAAATTATAGTGCTTCATCCGTCATTCAATCAAGCAGAGTTGATACAGGCCAATGTATGCAAAACCTTGGCATGGCTTAACTAGCTTGTCAACACTCACACAATCATGAAACAACTCAATGCAACATGTTGTCAACATGAAGAGAAGTCCACTCATATATTAGCATTCAAGCTGTGAAGAATCTACATGGTTCCACATACCATAAGATAATACTTGACAACTGTCATTTCAAAACACTGAGAGTACCTGACATTGAAAATATGTACAACTGCTGTGGCTTGTCATTACCACCATCAAGAATCATGCATATATAGATGCCCCTTGAGGATACTCACCACAGAACAAACAGGGATACAATCAAATTGAATCCTGACTCTTACTGGTCCACCAAGACACAATTGACATGTGTGCCTTGAAGTGATTGTAATCAACAGCAAATGTGACGAGACATTGTTCACTTGCCAGTAGATGACCCAAGGGCAGCAATTCTCATGGCTACATAGGGGTGGAGGTCAAGTAAGAAGACACATAACAATACCAGGGATATATGAGCCAGATAGATCAATACAATGTAGCATACTCAGCACCTTAGTGATCAGACATGTTTAATATCCACATTACACACTCCTTGTGACAATCAAAGTGCAGTTAGACAATCCACTTTCTTGCCTTATGAACCTCGGTTGGCATCCAGTCTAAGTCATGCAGAGTCCTCTAAAAACCAAGTGAATAGAAAACAAGAGACCAACACCAAACACATCATGATGATGATTAAGCTGCTGGACAAACATTGGCCATGCCAGCAGCATCTAGAGACATAATGTGTCCCTAGCAAACACCAATGTACCATTCACTAAACACCTACTATGCAGTGCTTACCACCCAATGTAATGATGCGACACAAAATATGGGAACTGTTGTTTGGCTTTCCCTTCTAACACACAGACAGAGCAATAAAGCAGAAAATGGGCAACACCAGACCGGTTTTACTAAATCTTCTTAAGGTCATAGTCACATGGTTGGTAAAATGCACTAGTATAGTATCAAAGGTATTTTACGCCACACACAACAGTCTGTATGAATTGATACCTCACTATCTCAAGATTCATACAACAAGACAATCAGGGTCTCGCATGGAAGTAAATCATAATGATTATAGCTTAGGAGAGCATAAAAACACATCATTGCATAGACTAGGCCGACACTGACTTACATGACCCAGGTCATCCTCTCCACCATTTTTATGCTTACGACCAAACATACTATGATGTATCACATGTCACAAGTGGCTTGTAATTTCCCCTTTCAACACAAGGGTGTTTTCAGCAAGCTTGGCTCACCCAGGATTTTTTCCACACTGATGTCATATTTTTCCAGTTGCCACATTTCCCTCTTCAAGACAAGGTTTTTCTGCACATGAACACCATGTGCCACCCAGATTCTCCTGTTGTGGGGGTAAGTGACATGCAGCAAGTATCTTCCTTAAAGTACCTTAATCTACTTCAACCATGGAGTGTTCAAAATATTGAAGGTGTCCTTTGGATACCTAGCATCCCAAGTGTCAAGGACACCCTGCCGCCAGGAGGGATCAAAACCAAGTAGTCTTGCAAGACCAATAGGTCTTGTCAGGACCAAGAGGTCTTGTCAGGACCAAGATAGCCACCAAGACCAAGTCATTGGTGAAGACCAAGTTATCTTCAAGACCAAGATAACATGGATCTCTGGTTAATACAGAAACACACTTATCATTTATTTACATGATAAAAATATGAGGACTAACAACCAGAGTCCTCACTTTTGATCATTTATATGACTCATTAAAAAAATTTCCCAAGCTTGTGGAAAATTGACTTCTTACTTCTCCTGCTTAAAAACTTCTACCGGAAAATGGGTTGTACCAAAACATCTCATTTGCCTAGTATAATTCATTTAGCCTTGTCTTGATTTTTTATGAAGCTCTTATTGTCACCTTGCTTGCTTTACACCCAAATTGACAGCACACAAGTTTAGGTGATTTCCAAATGACCAACAACATCAATAATCAGCATGCACCTTGTCCAAGCATTGATGAGCATCCAACTATGTCCCATTATTGAACCATCATCACCCTTTAAGCACTCAGACATTTTTGAGGCACTTCAGGAGTGATTTGGGTTGCTACATCTACATCTTGGTTGGACAAGAAAGTCTGCAGAAGATTGCAGTATTGGTCCACAATTCTGCTGTCATGGACTCCTTGATCAAAGGCAATATGTTGAACACAATAAACATGCCTATGTCTTCTGCTGATTGATGTGTAGAGCAGGTGGATGAGTCTGCAACATCAGATCACAAAGAAAAAGAATATGTAAGTTCTTTAATGTGTTGGTACTTGCATGTCTTGAGCCAACTCTCTCACCTTTGTTTTCTTGTCAGTTGTCGTTAGGATAATCAAACAGTAATACATAAGGAGAAGAAGAAGAAGAAGAAGAAGAAGAAAAAAAGAAGCGGACAAGGTCTGAAGCAAATTCTGATCTGATGCCATGATTGAACTGCACAATATAACCTCTAATTTAGGGTCATAACCTATGGGTTGTAGCAATTGTTTGGTTTGTGTAGTTTTCAGGTATCCATAATAGTCTGGATCATCATGCAAGTCATATTGACCCCAACACTTAATAACAATATGATGTGGAAAGCAGTCAAACTTAAGTCCTTCCATACATTTACACTCTCCTGTGACCATTTCATAAGAAACACATAAATTAGTATGCTGTGCAGACCCCATGAGCTATCTGAGTGACCCTATACAAGTGTTCATAACATTGGATTGGTTGGTGTAGAAATAATGTCACTCTTGGAACATGCAATGTCGTGGGTTCTTCCTGGCCACATACTTTTAGGTGAGTATGTAAAGAATATGCTTACTATGAAGAACACATGTGACACACTAAATACTTCTTCACATACCACATTCATATTTCAGTCACTAGCACCAAAAAACCTGCTAGAAGTGCTACAGGAGGATTTGAAAAAAATCAAGACATTCTACTTGGACCTGAAGCTCCATGTTTCCTTGATAGACTTGGGAGCAAGCCCATTGCCTCTTTTATCACATCTTTGCTGCTAAGGAAACCTTACAGCCATGTAGCATACCACCCTAGTGTAGCTCAGTACTGACACCATCACTAACTAGCACCCTAGTTGTCTTGTAATTTCTTGCATGATGATCTTTGCAACAAGGTACTTCACCCATGTCTTGAAGCTGGGGACATCTGCAGCATCAAAAGTGGCACAAATATCTGTGCTAAGGTGGTACCCAATTAATGCATCAGAAACATCTGGCGATAGGGTGTCGTGAGTACTGTCAACACCTACTTTAGTCATGCATACTTCTGAAGTATCTTTTAATCAACAGCCTTGGGGTTCCTTGTGTCTTGGTCATCTCTGTTGGGCTGCTAAGGAAACCTTACAGCCATGTAGCATACCAGCCTAGCCTGGCTCAGTAACTGACACCATCACTAACTAGCAGATAAACATTTTGCCACATCTCCCCTAGTTGTCTTGTAATTCCTTGCCTGATGATATTTTCATCAGGGTACTTCACCAATATCTTGAAGCTGGGGACATCTGCAGCATCAAAAGTGGCACAAATAACTGTGCAAAGGTGGTACCCAATTAATGCATCAGAAACATCTGGCAATACGTTGTTGAGAGTACTATCAACACGAACTTTAGTCATGCACACTTCAGAGGTATCTTTCAATCAGCAGCCTTGGGGTTCCTTGTGTCTTGGTCATCTCTGTTGTTGCTCTCATTGTTTCCATGTAACAAACGATAAGAACATGATTGAATTGATGACACAATACATTGTGCCATCACTTTTCAAAATTGGAGATTTTGTTAGAGCAGCAGATATTTTCTCTCAATTGACTTAGTAGTGTCATCCTTGTTCTGCTGGGCCTTGCACTGCTTGGCCCAGGTCTTCATTATTTTGTAGTTTCTGTGGAATGGATATCCCAACTTGATTCATGAAGGCCTCCTTGCAGTATTTTGGAGTCTTGGCACAACATCTTTCTCCCAAGGACTCAACATCAGTGTGTCCATCATTGAGCACTATATGTTTGAGCTGGCAATTCTTGGCCCATTCCAGTTCTTTCACTTTCTTTTCTTGTGCAGATTTTTTCACTGCAGTCAATGAAGACTGTGATGATGGAGGGATCTTGTTGTGATTCGGGTGATGTTTTTTGCATTATTTCAGACCTTCAGAGTCATAAGAATTCTTGTCTAGTGGGCCAGTTGGATCTTTGGTTGCAGTTCTCCCCATTGACATGCACATGAATGGAGGAACATTGCCTAGCATCCGCAAACATCACAGGAATCATGTGGTGGAAGATCTTTAATAATGCTCCCCAAAAAGAAAAGTGGGGCAAATCACAGACCTGCAAAGGTGTCAGGGAATTGACACCAGTGTTTAGTAAGTGGGTGGCCAGGACAGCGGTGTCAGGCTGGACAACATTAGACATGGCAGCAGTCTGGAATTGTGGGTATGGCTTGTTGTTCTGAGGGTGATTGATGAATGAGAATGTGGATGAGAATGACAATCTGTCTTGTAGGGGAATTTTCATCCCATCATGTGGAGGGTTGAAGCAATGAAATGGGTGTGTGCACAAAAATTGCTCTCACAATTTCTCACACACCTAAAAATTTCCGATTGGTGAAAAATGGGTGGGTGTTGAGTGCAAACACACGGCCTAAGAAGTCTAACCCTGCACTTTTGGCACCACACACAAACTATGTTAGATGCCTTGCCATACTCAGCAAGGGAGCATTAGGTATCCAACAGCAGCATCAGTTGAGTTGAAGTACCTTGGCCCAGTGTGAGGCACTTGGTTGAGATGATGGCCAGATAGAGCCAGCAAAAAAGAAATGAGTGGCTCAATACAAACAACATCCTTTGCTTCTATGGTTCAGCAACCAATGAGAATGTTGTTCAAACAGGGTATGCTGCTGTAGTCTTGTAGTTGTTTTGTCCCCTGCCCCATGACTTTGTCTAATGGTGATGCATGTAACTGGGAGAGGTCTTGGGGCAGGGGCATACTAAGACATCTAACCCTGCATTTTTGGCACCACACATAAACTATGTTAGATACCTTCCCATACTCAGCAAGGGAGCTATCCAACATCAGCATCAGTAGAAACAAAAGAACCCTGGCCCAATGTGAAGCACTTGGGTGGTCAACATATCAACAAGTATCAACAAAAAAGTCTTTGATTTCAACGTCAACAAAAAATGATAGAAGGGTGATATATCAACTCTTGCTGGTCTACAGACTATTGCCCACTATTGGAAAAAAACTATCAACTAACTATCAACAGACCACTTAAAAATTGGTGAAGTTGCCTGTCTTGAGGGTTGTAACCCTGTGGCAGACACAATATGATGTCCGGGACATAAATTTCAAATTCTGGAACATACTGACTGGGTACAAAATTATCCCCCGTGATGACCCTCCTGTCACTGACAAATGGCCAGGAGGGAGGTCACCACTAACAAACCACCTAACTTTGACCCAAGGGCATACAAGTTGTCTGCCGGAGGTGTTTTTTTTCTTGACCTCCGTGGTCAGGTCCGTCTGCCAAAGCCAATATCTCCTTTGACTCCAGGTATGAATATCTCGAACAAGGGGAGATTGCTCTATGCAATACTCATAAGTGTAACTGCATAGAAACAAATAATGATATATATTCAACCATTAAAAATCAACCAAGCCAGTCAAAGCACTCGAACAAATCCTGAAAATACATCTTGGCCCCTTTAGCCTATTCTTTCCCAATTTTACTCCCTCATAGGAAGAGCTTGATTTTTTTATCACCATATCAAGAAACATACATTATTTAACTTCTTGTTCCAAGCAAACTTGGTTTTGTTCACAGAGATGTACCATTTGTTGAAATATTTTGCAAAAGAACACAGCACCCAGTAGCTCTCAACTGCAACAGCCCCCCTTGCTTACAATGCAATTGAATTAATGTATCCCTTTTGATGAGGAGTTCATCTTCACTTTCTTTATCCCCTCAATCTGCATCACTTACTTGCTTCATTGGATTTTTTCTGACCTTTGAACCCGTCCATCTCTGTTGAAACAATTTTTGCTTTGTGCCAAAAAGCAATGAACGCTTTTCCTCTATCCAAATCAAGTAATTCCATCACCTCGAGACATGACTTCATGACATCTTCCTGACAAGAACTGTATATTGTCTCCTTGGTTGCTAATACTATGCTGTTACCCTCATTTCCACCATCAGCAAAGAAATTTGCTGCATCCAACTTTTCCAAAATGACATTGAAGCCTGAATCTTCATCATCATCTGATTCCACATCAACATCAGACTCATTGTTGTCTACAATTTTTGAAGAGATTGCAACAAATGTGTTAAATGCAGTGACAACATTGTTGTCATGTGAATTAATACTAATTGTGGATCAATGGTACCATAACTAGAATGATTGTCTATATACCTTTCATCATCTTTAAAATTGGTGTGAGAAAGTGAGTCCCTACTGTCCTTTGGAGGAGGTTTGAAGTAACCATCAACAAAAGCAGAAAGATTCCCTAGTCTGTTGAATTTTGTTGTTATCAAAGAAGTAAGACCATTTCCTTCTTCAACACCAAAAATATTGAGATATGGTATTATTCAAGCATGCACAGCATAGATTACTACTTGTACCTCATGCCAGAGCTGATCAACTGTTTTCTAATGTGCATCTACATTAACAGGTCCACCAGGTGGTTTCTTTGAAGCAGCACTTTTAAGCTCTCCACAAACTCACAAAAATTGACAACTAACCTTTCAAAATGGAAATTGCCCCTTGCCCTTACCAGGCCACTGCTCTAAATGGCATATGTTTTTTTTAAAGTTTTGTCAACAATTCTAATTAGTTTCTTCATGTTAAAATCACTTTGAATGACATACTAACATCCATAAGTATGTCTGTTAGCTTCTGATGTCATCATTCTTGACCACAAAATGTCACTCCAAGTAACAAGAAACAGCAATTATATTGTCTCCAACAGCATGTTCCTTTTTTTGGTAGCGTGGTGTGTGGATTTTCATTGCTTTACTGGTTTTTGTTTTTTGTTTTATGCTTGAAAGTTCAGTTCAAGTTTAGATACAGCAATGTTGCCAGTCTCATTCTTCACTCAATTCTCTCCCTCTCTTCATCTTGAACGATGGCCTGCAGATGTGTCTTACTCATTTCATGTTCTTTCCACCTACCCATCATGAACGAGCAGTTTTGATCCGTGCATACTTGAATTATTCCACATAGTGAACACTAATAGAATTGGCCGAATTCAACATTAACAGCAGAGCAATACATATTATTCTTCAAGAGATGAAATTTAGAGTGCGGTTCTTTTGTGTGTTTTGTGCAAATGGCGGTATAGTTGGGACAGTGATAGAACACACTGTCAGAAGTGTTCTCTTGAACTGATGGTAGGTTTTTGGTTGTTCTTGGTGATGATATCTCCATTACTGAAGGTTGCAGTTGCTGCACCACAACTTGAGGATTATGGAATTGTTGACATTGCTTTCTTCATTCTGTTGCTTCTGTAATTTTGTCTTTCAAATTGGGAAGGTTGACATTTCAAATTCAGAACCGTTGGAGCATCTGATGATCAGTACACAGACTTCATGAGCTGAAAGATTTGTATTAGTAACAGAGAGGAGATTATCCTATTCACTAGGCAATTTGGGGAAGTGATCACTCTGACAATCAAGACAATATTTTCATCTAGTGCTGTCCATGGTACTTTTCCAAATATAACAGACTACTATTTTACCACAGTAGGTACACTCTTTTCTCTGTAATCTTTCCTACAAAGAAAATCTCAACTATGTTGTACTGTGAGAACCTCTTCATCTGACTTTTTAAGAGCTATAAAATTCTGGAGAGATAACAATAGACTTAGCTTGTGATTTCATTTGTCAATAACTCACAAATGATAACCAATCATTGAGTCAAAGAACTTGACATGATCTGGTAGCATATTGGTTCCACCACAAAACTTAAATCATCTTCTTGACACAGAAGAAGCAATGGTTGAGTGGGAAGAGAAGGCAATGGAGGAATCTATCTGGATCCATCTCTCCTTGAGAACTGAGTCCCAATGAACCAGGAATGAATGCAATGCACAATTCAAGAGTAAAAACCATATTGCCAACAAGAAAACAATAATTAGAAGTATCGCACTAAACACCACCACACAAAACAGAGACATGTCTCTTCTGTTGATGAATGTTGAAAGACAAACCATTTCATGCATAAGGGCTGATGATTTTATAGTTTATATTGTTACTCAGAGTGCACTCTGAGGACAAAGTTGATGTTTAGAGAGCTGATGTCCATCCCCGGTCACAGAACAAAATTGGGGTCATCCTGCTTAGGACCTGTTCTCTTTACCTTGGGGGTAGTCTGTCCGTCCAAAGACCATAAGTTTTTGACCCTCTAGAGGTCATGCTTTTTTGGACCTTAACTATGGTATAAATCTGTGAACAAGGATTTCATAGAGATCATATCATATTACAAAATCTCACCTATTTTCTGGATTCAGGCCTTTAAATCCATTTTCTCTGCAAAAGTTCCATATAAATACAATCTATATTGTGAGACCAATGCACTCATATGCTGGACTCCCAGTAACTCCATGTGGTTCAAAAGTTTTGGTTGATTGTTGTGTTACTCACCACACATTGCATCGATTTTTTGGTGGGCTTACATCTGCACATAGTATTTTTTATTCTAGACCACAAAAAAAAAGTTTCCATTGATTGACTTGTTCCAATTGTGGAAATTATCTCTACCAACATTTGATGCATGTGTGATAAGCACCGCTTCCATTGTTGCAACTTGCTGCTGTTGGCAAGGGATGCATGCGACTTCAGTGGAATGTTGCATATGCTTAGAAATGGCACAGGATGAACTCACAGCTTGTTTTGTTTGCTGTGATGAGAAGGACACATTTAAAGTTCTTATAGTGTAAACTAATTCATTTTTACATTAACATGAAGAAATTGATTAACTAGGAAATAGTTAAAGTGTAATTATAGTAATTAATTGGTAGATTTGGTGGATTGTTGCATCTGCCGGAAATGGCACCAGACGAAGTGGCTTTCCTGATAGCCGCTCCAATGCATACCAGCCATCACAGACTGCCACCAAGGTGACCACCTTTCAGCAGCCACATCAAGAAATCCTGCCAAAGCAATACTTCTTTCTTGCAAATCCCATACCCTTTTCCATTGGAAGTAAATACTGCAATCGCAGTGGCATAGGCAAGTGAGGTTTTCCATGGTTGGGGCAACATAAAGGTGGGCAGTGAGTGGGCGAAAGGGTACAAAGCCACCTACCACCAAAATAAACTGGCGGAAACAAGTGGGGGCATAATCAATAGGAGAGTAACATACAGTACTATCTACAGCTGGGAGATGTTTTTTGCTACCTCCTATGATACTTAGTAGCTACCCATAATTTTTTAATCTTTTTAAGATGTTCCCCCAAGCAATAAAAATGACCATGCCACCATGAGATCCACAACCCCAGGAAACAATTGCAGTGGACTTTTAAT
>JALLPD010000399.1:0-11331 GCA_036940065.1 Cyclotella cf. meneghiniana
TTTGACCAATGTGTGCGGTGCAAATATTGCACCGTAGCTGGGGGTGGGGATATCAACCTTTGAAGGTGAATACACAGCTTGTTAACAACACACAACACACACATCGCGCAAGTGTCATTGCTTGCCGACCTTGGCACACGATTCCTTATATATTTTTCCATGCAAATCTTTCGAAAACCATGATCCACCCAAACCACGCTGACGATGATTTCGAGCGCCATCCTCACACCCCTCCCATCCCCATCCCAACCGACGAATCCACTCCCCTCCTCCAATCATCCACCGCACCCGCCCTCCTTCTCTCCCCACAATCCAAATGGTACACCAATCTCACCATGCCGCTGTCCTGCACCGATCAAGACAAACTCACCGATCGATTCCTCTCCTGCAGTCCCATGATATCGGGACTCAGAACGCTCCACCTTCCCAATCTGGAATTGCGTCATGCCATTCTCGAAGCCGCGGCCCGCACGCGGACGATGGGCCGGATCGCTTCGCACGGGGAGGAGAAGGAGGGCGGGGATTCCCATTGGGAGGGGAGCAGGAGACGTTCCAAGTCGTTGGGGGAGGAGAGGGAACGACGCTTTGAAAACGGAGAGAGGAGACGGATTGCGTCGGGGTTGAGTTTGTGTCTCGCCGAGGAGGAGAAGCCTGCGCCGGTGAATCCGGTTGTTGCGAATGGAGCCGATGGAGAGCGAGGGCACGATTCGTTGGAGGAGGCGCAGGCGAGAGAACGAGTGAATGGCGATGGAGAATCCATGTTTTATATCAAGTCGAGTCAGAGCTGTACCGTATCCAACTTGGGAATCGAATATCCTCGTCCATCACACAAAAGCACCGCACGTGACCAATTGCAAACCAACACACAACAAGAAACAATGCCCAATCCCGAACGGCACTCTCCCCTCCTCTCTCTACTCTACGGCCTAGTAAACTCCTCCATCATTCTACCCATTCTCATGTCCTTCGGTTCCATCATTTACCACCACGACTTTTTTCGACCGTACCTATCCACATTGATGAAACTCACCGTCTTATCGGGGGCGGTCCATCAACTGACTTTCTCGACCGTCAGTTCCTTGCCCTTTGCGGTGGGACAAGTCCAAGACGCCGGTTTGATCTTTTTGAGTGCCATGTCGCGTGATTTGGTGAATCGATTGCATAAGAGCGGGGAAGTGGTGGTGGAGGACGAGGTAATTTTGGCGACGGTTTGTGTGGGGTTGAGTATTGGGACGGCGGTTTTGGGTTTGGCGTTGGTTTTGGTCGGGCGCTGGAAGTTGGCGAGTTATATGCAAATGCTGCCTAGTTGTGTTGTTGGTGGATATTTGGTGAGGTATTGAAAGAAATTTGTTAGCTTGTTCTGTAATGTTCCTTCTGCCATGATGTTGTGTTTTCTATTTCATTGCAACAGCTCATTGTTCATCCATATTTTGTGTTTTCTCAAGGCATACATTGGATTCTTCTGCGGACAAGCCGGTCTAGCACTGATGGCACGCGAAAACGTTACTGGCTTGAACGACTGGGGCAAATTCTGCAACAAAGATGCAATTGTGCGAATGATTCCAGGAATCATTGGTGGCGCCCTCATCTACCATGCGGTGGGAAAGTTTCGACACATGGCGGTTCTACCAACGTGCATTGTATTTTTAATGCTCATTTTCTATGCAGTTTTGTGGATCTCCGGTACAAGTGTTGAGGAAGCCACTCATAATGGATGGATCAACGAATCTGCTCCGTCGCAAGATTGGAAACATACCTGGGACTTTTTGCGAGTAGATAAAGTTGTTTGGTCGGTGCTGCCATCGCAGATTGGAACTCTACTCGCAATGATATCCGTGGTCACTCTATCGTCGTCTCTGGATATTGCCGCTATTGAGATTGAATTGAAGCGGCCATTGGATTACAATCACGAATTGACCACTGTTGGCATCAGCAACATAGTCAGTGGAATGACCGGGGGATACACCGGGTCATACATTTTCAGCCAAACGATCTTTTCGTTACGAATGGGCATACAGTCGCGTCTCATGGGATACGTCATTGCCGTGGTGTCAATTATTGCTGTCGTAATCCCATTCGACGTTTTATCCTACATACCCAATGCTTTCTTCGGAAGTTTGCTCATGTTAATATGTCTCGATCTAATGTCTGAATGGCTAATTGACGTGAGATCAAAAATGACATCAGCTGAATACGCAGTTGTGATTGTGACGTTTGGATTGCTCCAAGTGCTTGGCGTGGAGTTTGGGATATTGGCTGGTGTGGTGGTATACTTCATTCTGAAGAAGATGGGGTTCGCGGTTGGAAGGGAGCAGAATAAAATCGAGGATGTTGTTGCTGTGGGTTCATGAGCGTGATGAAAATCAGGGGTGGAAAAATTTTGACATGGTAGCACAAACACTCCTACAGTACCGTTTTTTTTCTTGAAAATTTCCCTTCTGATGACCTGTCATCTTTGGCGTTTTTTCGAAAACATATATAACCATTACTCTGGTGTCGGACGGGGTCATCGGTGAGTTCTATGCAAATTGTTTCCAAGTCTTTGATTAGTTTTTGTTAACGGAGCGATCGTGCTTAAGTCTTGCTGCGCTGAAACGATTTAAAACACATGATCGTCAGACGAGTTGTAACTTGTCAAAGCCTGTCCATTCTACCATGAGTTATCTGCCGAGCAAAGCAATGGATACCGTTACCAAAGAAGATGGACCGCCTGTGCCAATCAGTGCTTCAGATATCCTTTCGTCCTTGCACGGGCGTCAAAGGCGTACAGAGCGTGGCATTTCCAAAGCCGAATTTAATGCAGCTGTCGAGTTTGGCGTAAGATCCCGTGGTTATGACAGTCCCAAAACTGGCGAAAAGTCGTGGATATTCACGTACAAAGCGGGAGGCATTGCAGTCGTCACCAATGACTCATGCACGCAAGAGATTACTTCCTGGGCACTGCCCTGTTGGGGCATCGATATCGAAAAGGTTCCAGTCACCGAAGACATGTGGAAGTCACACAACGAAGCACTGAAGGAGTCAGTGCACCACGACCGCTGGAACTCTCACACGGTCGCGGTCATTGATCAAAGTGGCTCAATGAGAAAGACTGATGCCACGAACGGTGTCACTCGCTCAGATCTCGTTTGGTTGTGTCTTGCTGTAGATTACATAGGGAAAAGACTAAAGTCAGGAGAGGCAACCAGTCGAGACTATTTTTCCCTGATCGAACTCAGTAGTAAGGGAGAGTTCCTCATAAACCACCACCCCATGAATTGGATATTATACAATACAATCATTGATCTGCTTCGAAATCGAAGTCCTGCTGGGGATGGTAACTATCTGCCCGCAATCAAACTCGCAGAAAATGCTTTATTGTTAAACAAAAAAGGAAACTGCATGCTTCAGTTGCTTTTCCTCACTGATGGTGCCCCAAGTGATAAGCCGCCTCGTGGCTTCGGACGAGGTATGCAAGGAGGTGTTCATGTTTCACCCTACCATGAACAAGCAATCGGAAATAGCATAGCTTTTCTTGCGCGTCGGTTAGGTTCGAGGCTATCGGTAGGCGCTTTTGCCGTTGGGCACGATCAGTTTCGTACTTTACAATCAATCACACGGACTGCCCAGGAATATAATTGTAAAGTATTTTTAATGCGGTCAACACTCTGCGTGAAGGAGTTATCAACTGCATTCATGTCGATGACCTCGTTGTTAACTGCCACCAAGACGGCGTCAACTGATGTGACCACAAACCGTCAGCGCACTTTTCGAGATATGATCCGTGAACCAAGAAGCTCGGTTCAATTCTATGATATGGGCGATGGAAATTGGGAGTTTTACTCTTCCAGGAGAGTGAAAAGGGCATACTTTGATAAATATGCAAACGAGTGGGTGAATGTAAATGATACGTTCAATCATCCACAGACAGTGAGACTTGCAGTCCGGAATCATATTTTTGGCGAAGGAAAAGAGCGGGCTGTGAGACGAGTTAGGGAGATTAATTCAAATGGCCATGCCATAGGGCCTGCATTGGTAGGAAAAGAGTCTTTGTATGTTGAAGACACAAATGACTCTATATCGTTTCATAAGACGTTTTGCAAAGTACAACAGCTATCACAGAAAGTGGCCGACAGGTTCAACAAAATTCTTCTCAGACTTCCTGGTGTCAAACGAAGCTCTACTCCACTAATCTCCTTCCTTGAATGTTATGTTTTTCTACTATATGACAAGTTTGGTTCATGTCATGGGATTATGGTGGAGAAGATGCTAGATCCCACAAAGTACAAAAAGTGGAACACGAATGACGGATATGTCGATGGTATGTCACCTGCAGATTACCACCTCATGAAGAACAAGAAAGTGTGCATGCATCGACCAAAGGAGCACGATTTCACTGGACAAGATTGCTCGTTTTCCATTGATGATATACCTCAAGCATTTTCTCATTTCACCTACATCTTTTCGAAGAGGAAGTTTCTTGTTTGTGATCTTCAAGGTGTGCTAAGCACTACACCAAATGAACCCTTGTTTGAGTTGACCGACCCAGTCATTCACTACAGCGAAATGACGGATCGACGCGATTTCGGACGGACAGATAGAGGTCAACAAGGCATCGATGACTTTTTTCGATCTCATAAGTGCTCTAACCTTTGCCACATGTTGTTTCGTCGCTGGATCCCTGATCCTTTCGAAAGTGAGATAACTCACTACGAGCATGTTCCTATCCTTGAGCCCAGCCCAAGTATTGGATGTGCAGCAATAGGAGAAGAGTCACCAACGAAAAAGTTAAAACAAGCCAAAACTGTGCGTTTCATGTTATGAGGGTCGGTCATTTTTTCGTTCTAGAAAGCAGAGCGCTCATAAAGCTAACAAATAAGTGAACGCGTGAAAGAAACCAATTGTTAGTATCCCCAGCTGTTCTAGAAAAACAAAAATAGAACGCCCTTTTCTAGCACTAGTAATAAAAAGTCTCTTAGAACCGTGCAAGTGTCGAAAATGTTCATGATTGGTCAAGTTTTTGAGACAATGTTTTGGCATTTTACTTACAGCCCACATTTTTAGAGACATGATCTTTCAGAAATTATCTTGACAAGGATAAATACTATGGGTTCACCTGTATTAATTGGTTGATTGCTTAATGGCTACAAAGATATATCAATACTTTCACACACACTGGTCCAAAAAATTACACTGGCATCCCAACTCAACTCTTACAATCAGCAGAGACAAAAAATATCTCAAAACAGGCTTGGGATAGAGCTAATAGTGGTTCGTCTTCTATAAGTGAAATCCCTCGCTTCATCACTTACACACAAAGGGCAGGCACCTTGAACGATACACCACTCCTTGACAAAAGGTTTTTTCACTGCGAGTATAACAGAAGGGTGAAACTTGCAGCATCCATTACGATCGAAGGGGAAACTCTGATCGCGACTCGTAGACGAGGCTTTACTTTTCTTCGACACAAATGATTCACGACTCATAGACGAAGCTCTACTCTTCCCCGACACGCAGGAATAGTCAGTGCAAGAGATAAATCGTCCTTTGTTATCAAACTTCAGCCTTCGGTGATGACTACGCGAAGAAGCGGAGGCGCTGCTTTTCTTGCTCTCGTACTCAGATAGAAAGTCGGCATAATCCGAGATTAGATCAGTACTGTTGTCATCGGAAAAGTAACTGGAACTGCACGTCGATCTGGTTGCAATGTCGACATAGTGACCACTCGGGGAAGGGGAAACCATTTCAAGTTTACAAAGTATGTGAGACAAGCGATCCACCGTTTGATCAGAGACGGATCTCGTAATATCACTTTCTTTCCGATTTCGATGTCTCGTTTTGGAGTTTCGCTGTGCTGACGAATACCTCTCATTAGAAGAAGACTGGCTCGCCTTGTCAGGTCTGCGAGTTGACTGGAGTCGATCATAATGGGGAACTGCATTCTTCACCAACTTATCGTTTGTTGACCCAAATTTATGTTTTTCTAACCGAGCCAAAACGACGTATGGATCTTGATTTTTCCTCGTTTCTTCGACTTCAGATGGCAAACTACTTTTGCGGGGTACTGATTTATTCCTTGCTCTCGCTGACGATTTAGATCTCTCAGATCCGCAAGATGACTTGATTTGTACGTTTTGATCGATCATGCACAGAGGACACGAGTCACGAATCTTTGTAAATCCTTCTGAGCCATGCTTCTTGTACAATACCAAACCAATATGACGAACGCAATGTCCGTTTTTGTCACAATGTCTTGGTAAGTATTTCGCATACGCCCCATTTTGTTCGTGGTCACAGCTTGAATCTCGTACATTAGAAGGACGATTTTGAGGAATGACAACATTTTGCATAGGCGGGGGGGATCGCGACTCTTCGATTGACGCATCATCATGAGACGCATGACGCCGCCTAGGAGGTGGCGGCGCAATCTGCTTTCGTCGTTGCGGAGCGCCCTCTCGCGCCGCTGAACCAACAGCTCGCGATTGCTGTCGCCTGCCTACCTTCTTGCTCTCGGAGTCTTCTTCTCTTCTTGGCGGAGGAGCAAATAGCGCTTGGGCTGGCGGACTCACGCTTCGGTATCTGTTGGGAGCAGTGAACATTTTGGGGTTGGCGGTTTCGTATTCCACTGTATTCCTCTTTGGGACCCGCACGCAATCTGGACTTATACTTCGACTTTGAGTTTCGATCGAGCGTTGACGCAGCAAATGCATCGCCGCCTTTAATTGCTCGTGACGTGATGGGTTCATTTTGACGGAATTGATAGAGGAATTGAAACAACAAAAATCTCATGGAATGAACGTCAAGATCAAATATAATTATTGTATCAAGGAAAGCATTATTGAACGATACCAAATAATTATATACTGTAGTACCGGGTCATGTTGTGCTGGCAATGAGTGGTATTGTACGTTCACTCTCGTAGTGAGGAGCGGAAACCACAGCGGTGCATCCCACAAAGGTTACCTAATAAGGTAAATATTTGGTGCGTAAAATCAAGTGAGGGAGTCATTACGATATATTAATATAGATTGACGCGTACGTCTACACGTATCTCGAGTCATAGTAGGAGTGTCGAAGCTTGAAGGACAGCAGCAAAAAGTAACCGTCAAGCATCATTTTTGTCTGTCTACAACATGTCAATTCTTCCTAAGAGACCTTCTTGGGGATGCGTGACTTCGACGTGGTCTTTGCTTCCGTCCCAGTATTCCCTCCTTTGAGCCTATAGAGAGACGTTGATACGACGTTCGTTACAATACGTCTATTTTGACCGTGGAGTCATATTGTATGGTACATTACCTTCTCTAAGATCACTCTCTCCCCCTCTAAAAAATAAAATTATTGCGAACCTCTCTAGACGTACCTTTCAGCATACAGTTTCCCCAATTAATTAGGCCCTGATTGCTGCGACTTTCGTAAAATACCTCCGCAGGTGGTGTCAGTGCGACCATCTTTGGTCGAAACTGTACACTGCGCTTTTTAATTTTTTTTTGACGACAAATGACCCCCCGACCGAACGTGACACCAAGACTAATAATACATCGTGTTCCCGTCGCTTCCTGGATGACCTCGGTCGGTCTGCGCATTATATGGGAGCATTCAATGACTGCTTCTAGAAAAGCCTATCAAATTCAAAATCTCTGGTTTATCATATAAAAAAATAATGATATCTTGCAGTAGGTATTCTACATACAGTACAATACACCTTACAACAAAATATAATATATTATGGTATGGTACTCCATCACACACTGCGAATGAGACATGAAACTTGTCTCATTGCAACAACATGAACACGGTTCACCCTGCATGTATCCCTGTCAGCCTATTATACTCTCATTTCTAAATAATCTCCTGCTGTGATGATGTCACTACATAACGGAAGCCGAAGCAAAACTGATAACTATTTCGCAGTCGGCAACAGTTCTGTCGATTGGCCTCGCCGACAGCAACAGCAAAGTCGAGGTCGAAGCAGAAATCGCGATAGGAGCGTAGGATCAACATCGAGAAAATATGGGAACAAAAGCTGCGAGCGAAGCGCAGGATCTTTGTCTAAAGCATTTTACGATGACATCGACTTGAGCCGCAGAGGTGGTTCCAGCAGCGTTTCACGCGGTCGAAGCGATAGTCGAAGCAACAGTCCGAGGAGAGTCGCGCCAACAGACGGCGGTATTGTTGATTGCCTGCCCCGAAGTAGCAGTCGAGGTATCGGTAGAAACTGCGACCGAAGTGTGGGATCCATGTCGAGAAAAAGTCGAGGCAAAAGTGGCGAAAAAAGCAAAGGGTCTTTGTCGAAAGCGTTTTATGGCCCTATTGACTTGAACTTTAAACGCAGCTCTAGCATCATGTCTCGAGGCCGAACCCGCAGTCGAAGCAAAAGTCCGAAAACAAGTGGTACAACTGACAATGGTATTGTCAATTTCCTGCCCCGGCGTTTAAGTCGAGGTCGAAGCATGAATGGCGACAGAAGTGTTGGATCCGCGTCCAGGAGAAGTAGAAGCAAAAGTGGCGAAAGAAGCACGGGATCGATGTCGCAAACACTCTACGATATTATAGATTTGAGCCGGGAAGGTTATTCTAACATAATGCCTCGAAGTCACACCCGAAGCAAAAGCCCAGCTATACTCGCTCCAACGGAAGGAGTTTTTCAATATACGTTCGATGCTACACAACGTGTTGCTGGCAGCCAAGATGGCAACCGCATGACCTTAGAAAACATCGGCCGTTTCAAGCTTCAGTTGAGCCGGCGTTCAAGTCAAGGCTGTGTACCAGCCGAGAGAAAACACCAAGATGCCAAGAGCAAGCCATCAGAAAAGATGACTCATTTTAGGCACAAGCCCGGGAGACGTCGAAGTCAAAGCTCGGACTCGATTGAGCGAAGGCACGAAGAAGCCCATTTCACCTCGTCAGAGAACTCTTCTGATTCCATGCATCATGTCAGCCGATGTCGTAGCCAAAGCCCCATGACGAGAGCATTTTCCGACCGCCACGGAAGACGACAAAATGACATCAGGATCAAGTCATATAAGAGCATGTCTGATTCCAGGCACAATGCTGTCGGAGGTCGAAGAAAATACTTTGAGACCGACGTTTTCCCTTCTTCGCCTTCAAGAAGACATTCAGTCACGATGAATAAAAATATTACTCCGTCAGAAAGCCCGTGTAATTTTAGACGTCATCGAAGCGGAAGCCCAAATACAAGGTCTCATCCTCCTCGGTCTACAACGAATCAAGACGAAGTCATGATCCAGAGACTACCTAGCCAGCGACAGAAACAACCAGTTAGTAAATCTACACGACCGAGCAATCGCAGTGGGCGTTTTCAAGTACACTCGTCTCCCCTGCGTCAATTAAAGACTTGCAGGGAGGACGATGATAACGCATCAAACGATTGGCCAATATCTCCGTTTCCCTCCGACTTAGTCACATGTCATGTACGACGGTCCTCATTTACTTCGGAACTTACATGCAGTGTGTCCTCTCTCATGACAGATCCATCTTCCCTAAAATCAACTTCATTCAATGATCGTTGTGATGGAACACTAAAGAGGACGAACTCTGTACCGAACAACTGTGACGAAAACGGGTATTGCATTTACCACAGAGGATTTAGATTGTACCGAAAAAACGCTCACGGGAGATTTGTTAAGATCCGCGATTCGTGCTCCGTTTGTATGGCAAATGAGTCTTTAGGTTTGGGAAACGAACCGTCCAAAACAAATTGGGATGACACAGAATCTTACAGCAAGCAGACCGAAAAAGAGACTGTTGAGAAACACAGGTCATCAAATGCGATTGCACACCTTGATCATGCAAGAGACTATCTAGGATGTTCTAGTCAGTCACCAAAGGTTATGCAACCTTGCCGTGATAAGGCACGAAGAGTACCTACATTCATCTCCTTCCATGACGAAAGCGAAACTTCTTCGTCTGACTCAGGCGAGGGGCCGGTTCAGCGGAGTACGCTTCTTGACAAGGTCAAAAGTTCTTCGTGTCATCAGCATGAAAACTCTGGCGAAACGGCAACAAAGTCGACGTATAGATCCAGTTTCATGTCAGGATCGAGCGATTCTAAATCTCATTATGTCTATACCCACGAATATGAGCGCCAAAAAAGTGTTTCTTCTTGGCCACAGAGGGAATCGAAGGTTTCGACCAACAACATCATAATGCAACCTTTGAAAAGAAATCAATACTAGACGCAGCGTCGGAACAGTTTTATTAATATTCACGGGATCACTAGACTAATGAAATGAAAACGATGAATTGGCATAATCTTATTTTAATTGAAGGAAGTTGAATTGTTCTCTTGGCAATCACGTATATTGTCGGTGACTTGTGAGGAGGCTTTGCCAGTGCATAGAGCTAGAGTGCTGTATACTTTCCTCCAGTTCTCTGAGAATTTGATGCTCAATTTGACATGCCACGAGAAATTTCTTTCTCACTTAATATCATTCGGGCGGCTTGTCTGGACAGCAGACAATACAGAAATGAATCCTTATTAGTCGCAACAATAAATGAGCATAGAGCATAAATCCAGTTACGGCGTACTGTGATCACACTAATATCAATTTTCACTATTTTACACAAATCAGCTTTCTCCCAAGAAACAGACCCACTACCACCCACCCATATACTTCGAAGCGTAACTTTTCTCATCCAACACAATCTCTCACCACAACATCCTTGAATCACGAAAAAAGATAGAACAAATCAGGCTTGTCAGCATTCCTAAGGAAGGAACGTCAAAAATTTTGACACCCCCTCGCCAGAACGCGTCATTACTCCATAAACTTGGATAGATTACGAATTTATTCTTTGGTTCCTCGTTCATCTTTACCACCTGACGTGACAACGAGAAGAAATTTATTTATACATGCTTTCTTCTAACACATGTTGGCACCTCATCCACCCTTGGGTGGTTTGGGTAAATCTCCGACTCCCTTGATGTTGGATCCCACTGCTTTGCCATCTTTCCACCGAGCACCACCACCCGAAGAAGGGGATGAAGCAAATCTACTTTGGTATACTGTGTAGATTGTGAGAAATGAGAGGAATAGTGCGACTAGAGTATACATTGCGATTTTTGTTAGAGTTCATTTCGAATTCGTGTTATGAAGGCAGCGGCAGTTTCGTTCGGGAAAACAGTCGACAAAGAGAAAAAGATCTCGTTAGTGTGACGCAATCTTTACAAGACGTGAATTGATAATGCCTCAAGCTTGAGTTCGTCCATGGAAAATTTTGCCCGGAACAAATTAATCGAAAAAAAAACAGAAACGAACCGTGCAATACTACAGCCACTGAATAACGTTCATCACAGACCTGAACAATCAAGACGTCGAAAATAATACACAT
>JALLPD010000400.1:0-16506 GCA_036940065.1 Cyclotella cf. meneghiniana
ACCCAGAATAATGTCATATTTGACATTGTCATTGTCAAAGACAAGACGTTTTAGTTCACCAATATGCCTTTTTTATCAAACTGAGGCAGCCTCAGATCTCTGAGGGTTACTACTCTTTGCCTGGATCTTTCCAGCAAGATTGGTGAAATTTTGTGGATGACCTTCAGCAGTAAAACAGTTCTTTTGATCAAGGAAACCATGGGGCTGGATCAAAAAGTACTCATAGGACTCTTCGGCTTTTGACCATGTTGATGGTGTCAGTGGTATGTGTTGTTAATGGGGACTCATTGTTGGGTATGACAATCTCTGGTTCATGATAATTGTAACTGGGTTGGTCAACCTCTGTCTGAAAAGTCTCAAATGTTGAGAGGTATGAAGCATTCCCAGTAGAGGAGAGCGACTCAAAAGATGAGTCGTCACTGACCAACTCAATGAGGCAAGGTGTAGAGGTACAAGTGTCATTGTCATGTTACAGTGCTTTATATTGAAAGCTACAGTTGGTGTGTTCATTAAATTGAACTATTTTAATGTCTACAACAGTACTGTCCAGTTTAATGTCATTCAAATCTGGAGGTAATTCCCAATCAGGATACTTGCTAGGTAAAAAGGTTTCCTCCACTGGTGTGGCCCTTCAGGCATGGCACTCGGCTTTTGGAGGTATGTCCTTCTTGTTTTTGCTCTTGGAGGCAGCAGGAGCCATGAAAGTGGCAACAACACTACTGTCATTAGAGGGATGGTGCTCTCCTTCTTCTTCAGAGTAGGAGTGAGCCCTCTTGCGGGACTGAGGTGGTTGGCAATGTGGTGGTTCTCACCAGATCTGGAGCTGCTCCTGGAGGCAGAAGCAGGGGAAGAGGAGCACCTCAAGTCCCTGGATTACTTGGAGGAGACGAAGGAACATTGCAAGGAAGTCCTGCTTGGTTGGCGGCCAGCATCAACATACATGGCATGATGGTCCTTCTTGGTACCATCTCTTGATTGATGACTATCGCTCTTGTGATCGCAATCGTGATGATCATACTTGCGAACCATGTGATTGCAATGACAATCAATATTGCGATCCTTGTTGTTGCAATCATTGCAAGCATTGCACTTGTTGTGATTGTGGTATTGATTGCACACATAGCATTCATGATGATAATGATCACGGCAATCACTGTGTTGATCACGATTGCATCATTCATCATGATTGCATGAAAGGTGATAGCATGCACCACAATTCTTGCAGAAATTGAGTCTTTTTGCCTTGTTGCTCATCAGGCTTGATGTTTTGAGCCATGTTTCCATTCTGTGAGTATACCATTGATATGGCCCACATTATGGCACTGCTCAAAGAAACAGATGGGTGTTGTGACTTCTGTCAGAAGCGACTTGTGTATCTCAGCATATTTCTGCCAGTGTTGCAATGGAATGGAGACAAAATCTGTTCAGTTTTTTCTTGGTTGTGGGGCAAAGCCATTGTGGAATGGAGCAAGCCATCATCAAGGTACATCATCAAATGTACCCTGCATGAGTGTAGGCTTCTTGATCATGCAAAACCAGTGGATCAACTGGCTGCCAATGTTGGGTAATCCCTTCAACAACTTGAGGTAATACTTGAGTAAGTTCTCAAATATTTTGCTGTCCTCAGCAAGACATCTCATCACTACAACATTGCGCCACTTGGTTAGAGCAACTTCCTGAAGGCATTGTTCCAAAAGTGGGAACAAGGTCAGACTATCCTCTTTCTTGTTTGTAGGGAGGCCATTGACCACCTGGTGCTTGAAATCTGGGAGGGTCATTGCCAGAAAGAACTCTGGACCAAAGCTGCCTGGTCAGGTGATATGCTTGCAGAGTAATCCTTACTGTTGGCAGTGAAGGAGATTTTGATTCAGTCAGGCTGTTTTAACCCATCTTTGATGGTGCAATCCAGCAACCCATCAGGACCAACAGAGGTCTACTTGTAGTACCACCTGAATCGGGGTGAAGCAAAGGCCTTGAGGAGATCCTTCATGGTTGGCTTGATGGTAGGAGAATTGATAGACTTGACTGCATTAAGGACTACAATTATTGTGACCTAGATTTGGGTAGGTTAAATCTAGTTGAAAGGTTCGGACACAAGACAATTGTGATTTAAACTAATTACTTGAAACTACTTGCGATTTTCTCTTGCCTTACTCCCTTGTTAGTCTGAGGAGTCTTCTGGGGCATGCAGTCCACACCACAGCTCTCTCAGAGATATTCCATACATCTGTGGGTATGAACTTTACCTACTAAAAGTGGGTGCGTTCTACACATGCTTTTCACATACCAGTGGCATACTAGTCCACAGTATGTTACATATGACTCAGACAGGTGATGAATGTAAGGTATCACCCTGAGTATCTTGTAGCCACACATTCAGTCTGATGTGGCTGCATTTAGTAAGAAGATATTTAAGGAGGACTCAATACTATGTCAATACTTAGCTACTGATCTGTTTGTAACCAGAACTCTCAGTTGCTAGTCAGTCCTAGATGCACAGGATACCAGCCCTTGATGATACTTCAAGCATACTTCCCCCTTGTATAAAAAAGGGCCTCTGTGCATGGGTAGGACAAGTTTAAACAAAGGTAGGATGTGCTCTCTAGCATTCAAGGTGTTGCAATTGTTGCAATGAATTTTTGAATAAAACAAACAAAGTCCTCAGGTTGCCACAAAATTTGTAAGGAAGTTGGCAGAACATACTGTGCCTTGCTTCAGTATGACAAATCTATCCACAAAAGATATCAGTAAATTTGATGATTTCTTTGTTGTGTTGGACTATCTCATCACATTGCTACTCCCGTAGCTCAGAAAAGTTGCAGGAAAACAGAGTCCACTTTGATTCAGTTCATGGACTACACAAGGAGGAAAGTCACAAACATCAATCCTGACCATGTTATCAACATGGACCAGACTCCAATTTCATTCTCATACTGTAACTATTGTAAATGGTCAAAAAGTGGTTAAGGACTATTCATGTGCAAACCCAAACCTCTGAAACTAAAAGGGCAACACTTGCCACAACCATCACCATGAGTGGCCAGGTCTTCATTTGATTAAAATGAAAGAGATCCCAGCCCTTTCTCCAAGGTGTCTTCATGCCATCCAAAAGAAGGCATGGATGAATGAATCCATGATGTCACTATGGATTGAAAAATGCTTTTCTCCATGGAAAGGCACTTTTCCTCTTGACACTGTACTCTTTTTTGTTTTGGACTCATTTCATGTCCACATGAGATAGGTTGCAATGTGGGTAGTTGAAGCACACTGGACCCTCAACACTGAAACCTGCAAGAGTGTATGGAAAAACAAGGGTTTTTGATTGGTCTTTATCCAATTAATCACTGATAATTACTTCTTGATGATTAACTAAAGAGTTATTTTGTTTAATGTCAGGTTTCGTATAAGCTCTAAAAACAATCTAACATGCATCTGAGTTGTCAACAATTTTTGATGGCTTACACACAGTTGCGGTGGTAGAGCACATGACAGTGGCTTGGGGGGTGCTCCAGGGTGAACACCCTTAACAGCCTCACTAATGCCCCATCCAACAAATGGCCCCAAGCACCAACTGCAGGCTCCCTGGGGGCAAAACCAACCAGACATCTATCACTGCTATCATTACCCACCATACAAGCTGTGTGTTCATTTGGAGCAGTCTTCTGAAGTCACAAGAACACTTGGCAGCTGTGTGCGGGTCTTTCCAACAACTGTGCATTGCCACAACCAAAGCAGTGCACTGGCCTGTACATCCATTAGTGGTAGTAATAAAACCAATAATTGGAACATGCCTTTCTGGATGCAGGAGAGAAGGAAACATCATAAGTTCCTAAGAAATACTAGATGAAGTGTAAGCCATTCAAAAACACAAAATTATGTGTGGTAAGTTTAATGGCAAAGTGCCATATCTCACAAACCAAGATGAGTTCTGTGAAACCCAGCATATGGGCAAATTGGTCTCAAACTAGAGAACCTCATTCCATAGAACTTCAACTGGTAACATGGGTTTAAAGGCTACGAAAGAAAAGATATCCAGAAAATTGGCCACATTCAGCAAAATGAGACTAACTCGATGTAATCCTCACTTTACATCTCAGTTTATAATACCCCTTAGATTATAAGATCATCTTCACCAAGTCTGTTGACATTTGTATATTTTGGTGTATTATGTCCCTGGAGGATCTAAAACCCTCTTCATAGATTCTACTCATCAACAGCAACTGCAGATATGCAAAGCTCCTTGTAACTCCAATTGATTGTAAAGAAACATCATGATGTCACTCAACTTGCCAAACACCATTGTCACATAAAATGCACATGACTGATGGCTTGATCGCAATATGGCACAAGAAAAATTGAATAGGAAAAAGGAAAACTGGCATGAATTCAGTACTAAAGGGTAATTTGGTAGGAGGTCAGATGCTTAGATTTTTGTCAATGAAAGCATCACTATAGCTTTGCACAGAATATAAGACCCTCCAAAAATGTAATTTTTGATATTTCTAGGATCTTATAACCAAGATATAGGGTAGATTTTGCATTTTATGGTGTAGATATTGTTGCATATTGACATAAGCAGACCTCCATAGAAAGGATTATTTCACATTTAGGACCTCAGTCCCATACATAAGTACATGCAAGGCGCCTTGGTTGTACAAATTCTTAGCAACGGGACCTGTAGGTCCTGTCATATGCAAAATTGCACATTGGTGCACAAGAATGGGAGAAGTAAAAATTAACTTCCACTGGGAACATGTTTGTCACATTGAAAGACAATGGCCAGACCATTCAAATTTGTGGATCATAAAAATCCAAGTATGCAACTGGAATAAATCCAACTATGCAACTTGAACAGATATCTCAAAGATATCTCCACCAGATCCATGCTCTGTGAATATCTTACAAGCTAGTTGTGAAAATAATCACTTACTTTCCAGTTACTGTTTCTTTTGTGAAAAATTAATTAGTATTTTTAGCAAAAAAAGGTCCCAATTTTCACCCACATCAACACAAATCATCTTTACCTATCCTTTCATTTGTAGAATTTCAAGGTTTCTAAGGTTTGTTGCTTAAGTGCTTAGGGCACCTTTAATTCAAACCCCTGTTACTGCTCCCCACTATTCAGCACACAAGATAACAGAGCATTTTTGAACAAACAGCAATACCACTCAATGGATCTACACAAACACTGGCTAGCTGAGTTCAGTCATTGAACACTGGCTAAGACACTTGATATTTCCACTTCTTTTCAAAAATAACTGTTTTCGGGTGTCCAACATTACCACAACATTGTGGAAAGTTTTCACCTGATTCCAGGAAGAAAAAAAACCATAACATTGTTAATATTCTTAATTGACATGTGTCCATTGATTTATCCAAAAAGAGGAATGACATGTTGAGAATAATTACTAGTTTACCTGGTGGCATCAGGCATGGGCTATGCAAATGTTATGAATGCACTAAAACTGGGGAATTGCCTCCTTGCCTTTGTTCTCCTTGATCTTCCACTGCCACAGAAGATGGCAAAAAGAGGAAACCTATCAAAGTGCAAGTCCACATCACAGGCTCTGTCCAGAAGTACTTCTATGATTTCAAAGGTAGGGACACTGAGCCCTAATCTGCTTGACCCAAGCCCATGAGATGCTAATCAAAGATCTCAATCTTAATGGCAATGTTGCAAATTTCTCCAGTTGCATGGCTGCCAAGATTGATGCCAAGAACAGAAACTCTATGCAATCAAAAAAAGAACAGCTCAAAGACGCAGACCACCATGCTGGAAAAATTTAGTGCCATCATGCACAATGAAGGCTTCAAATACTTTGAGAAGCTGTTGACTGGAAACCTCAAGCCGAAATGGAAAAACATTATCAAGGAAGTCTGTGACTCTCCAATGCATATCATCCTCCATGGCAAGAAGTTAGAATTACCAGCTGGACTGACCATTGAGGCTCTCCCCCTGTGCTACAAACATGTGATGTTCTGGACATGCACCAGTTGCTGCCAAGTTTAACAAGTTCTACATGTCCACCACATTCAAGATCCCCTGGCCAAAAGTCTCCATTCAATGAGGCATTGCCAGGTTGGAGGAACTCAATGACATATCCTCATACTACCCCTCTCTCTAGAGTATTGAAGGATTCCTGCATCCCTTCCAAGCATTGACAAGCCATACTCTGAGTTGGAGATGTGTACCCTAGTGCCAAGCATGTTGCCATCCACTATTGTCTTGGCATACTATGCATACAATGATCGGCATTTCCCCATGGACTTTGAGAGGCTCAAGAAAGATCTCATTCTTGTTGCAATACAAGAGAAATTCCAAAGCCACTTGATGGAACAGCTCAAGAAGGGATTGCAGGCACTGAGACAAACCAAGTCTCTCAGTTTTCACGTCCCAAAGAAAACAAAAGAAGAAGAGGCTACTAAGCCTGCTGCCCATACTCAGAAGCTCTGCCAGCTATGTGCCAAGAACCCCCCTCTTGAGATCAAGCATACCAATAACATGAACCAGTTCCATGATTGAAACAGCAATAGAATCCATAAAGGACTAGCTGCCTTATCCATTCATACTCATGCCAAGCAAGAGTTGGATGCATTGAGCGCATTGACTGCAACACAGACGAGCAATGACAAAATGATCAACAGTCTCACCAAAGCCATGATTGGCAAGAATAAGGCAAAGAAGATCATTGATGATAGCAACAAGGGTAAATTAGTCCTTGGGTGCATGTCAATTGTAAATTGTTGTTAAAAACAGATGATAAGACTAACGTGTGTTAAACTGTAAAAAGTCTTTACCAATTTATTCTGACACATCTACTAACTATAATTATATTGAGAATAAAGTCATAGACATGACCTTTCTAACTTTGAATGCTAATGTTGTCAGTGACAATGGTATTTCCGGCACTATCAGTGGAATGCCAATATTGAATGGAAAGAAGACATCCAAAAAGTTGGGTGAGTTCTTCTGGAGAGTGAGGCCAGTGATGACCTCCTTTTTGTGCCTTTCCACACTACACCCAAATACATTCATGCAAGAATTGTTGTGCACTTCAAAAATGGCAAAGAACTAATGTTCCTTCATGACAATGAAGGTGGGTGATGTGGAGATTCTGCTTCCTGAATTTTCACAGTCTCAAGCAGTCCATACTAAGCCAGACACCATTACATTGCCAGATCAATTAGGATAAGCTGTGTACAATCTTATCATTGGAGTCAAAACTATGTCCACGATAGATATGACATTATACTTCAATGAAAACAGTGTGAAATTGGACCATGTTAATTGCTAATGTGACCACTTTCTCACTTGGTGAACCAGAAGTTACTCAATTCCATGCATTAGGAATTTGTGGAACCAAGCAGCATGGTTTCCCTTATGAAAGCACTGTGGACTTCTTGATGCAAAATATGAAGCAGCAAATTTGCCAAAAGTAGTTGCTGAAAACATCTTGCACCTGCCCACCTTGCATCAAAATAAATTACTTGTTGCTCAGATAATATGTGACCTTGTTTGACAGAGCACTGGGTGAGTTGCAAACAGAGTCAATCAGTCTAAAACTGAAATCAGGTGCAAACTGTACCACGGTAGGTCACTACCAATCCCACATGTCCATTTGGACACTCTTAAAAAGAGCTCAAGCAGTTGACAAAGATAGGAGTTAAAGAGACAGTCCACTTCAGAATGAGCTTTCCCCACCGTTATAATCCCAAAAATGAATAACACGCTTCATTTTTTATCTGATTTTAGGGAGGTGTACAAAAGACATGTTAGAACGCCTTGTTTGATCCCTATAATATCTACCATTTACAAAAAATAGGGGACATCCATTATGCAATGGCACTAGAACTCTACACCCAGTGGTTGGATCTGGATGCACAAAAGATATGTACTATCATTTTGCCATGGGGTAAGCATTCACATCCGCGGTTACCAGTGGGCATAGCTGGGTCTCCAAACACATTTCAATAGAATTTGTGGGATCTTATTTCAGCTCAATATGATCCACAGGATTGCAACCATTGAGGCAAGTCATGCATGTCTGTCAACATGGACATAAATGCCTTTGACTTTAATCTGGAAGCAAATGTGATCTTAATCATATTTTTGCTACAATTGAGCAGGAAATGAGTGAGATCCACCCTCCAACAAATAAGGAACTCATTGAGGATTAACTTTGAAATCATTTACTAAAAGCTTACTTTGAGGATGATAATCACAACCAAAATGAAAATATTCATTTCCTTAAAGATATTTGATGATACGGAAGTCCTTGTCCATGATAACATCAACACGTAATTGCAGGAAAGGCTTTACAGCCCTGCATTATTGACTCACACTACCATTATCTTCGGCATCCTGGGGAAATGCCTTGAGGAGATCCTGTGTTCTATCTTTGCCTGGCATGGAATCAGACACCATGTCAGTAAACATGTAAAGACATGCAGCACCTTCCAATGAAGCAAGAAACACAAAAGGAAGTACAGACATCTTCCACCTTGGGAATGTGTATGTGTTGAACTCATTTGCCCACACAATATGAAAGCCAAAGATGGTTACTGTCTTGGACTTTAAGTTTTTAATGATAAATGATCCTTCCATTGGCTGTTCAAAATCATTAAACTTCCCAACATCAGTGTGACATACATATGTAAAGGTGAAGAGTTAACCTACTGTGACAACTTTGTGCTTGTTCAATGATTTGTGTTGAGCGATTATTGTAAAGTGAGATTTATTATGTACAATAATGGAAGTGACTTCAAAGTCCACTTTGAGGTCATGTGCAATAGCTATGACCCAGTACATAAGTCAACCTCACTTAAAAATCCACAAGCCAATGGCATCCTAGAATGCATACATGCTGTTATCTCAAATATGATGTGCACCTCCAATCTTACTGACTTCATCACAAGTGCCGCATAGGCCATTTGTAGTAAATACAACACTGTGCTTGGCTCTATGCCCTGTAAAGCCATATTTAGTAAAGGGACATGCTTTTCAAGATTTCCTATCTGGGTGATTGGGAATTAGTGAGAGAACATAAAAATGCTAGTTGATCAAAATAATGTTCATGAGAACAAAACTTGGATAGATTTATTATACCATAGGACACCAAGTCCTCCTTATTGAGGATTGTATCCTCTTCAAAGCAGAAAATAGAGAAGGACCCTATGTCATTTTGCAAGTGCTTTGTAAGGGCACAGCCAGGATTCAATGCAGAAACACCTTAGGACAACTCAATATTTGGAGGCTCACACCTCACTTCAACCGGAAGATTAATCATTTGTGTCAGTACTAAATTTGGTAAAACATCCATGGGAGGGACACTTCACATGTGAGACCTCAGTCGCATACATTAGTTGTGCAAGGCCCCTTGGTCACATGCATGCTTTGCAACAGGACCTGGAGGTCTTGACTGTCACATGCGCAGATTCACAATGGTGCACAAAAAAATAGTAGTAAAGAAGTAAAAAATTAGATTCCACTTGGGACATGTTTGTGACATTGATAGAAAATGGCCAGATCATTCAAATTTTGTGGATCTTAAAAATCTAAGCATGCAACTTGAATAAATCCAAGTATGCAACTTGAACAGATATCTTGAAGATATCTCAACCAGATCCATGTACTGTGCACATCTTGCAAGCTAGCTGAAAGCATAGTGAAAATAGTCACATGCTTTCCACTCACTGTTTCTTTTGTGTACAAATTGATGGTACTTTAGCTCAAATAAATTCCCAACAACCACCAAACATCAACAAAATCCATCTACATCTATCTTTTTCTTTAGAGTTTTCATTTTTCTATGGTGTTGCTTGAGTGCTTAGGGCCCATATTGCTACATCGCAATTTGATTAACAAGAAAAAGATCTACCAAGAAAGATCTTGTTGCAACAGACCTGCATTAGATGCAGATATTTTATCTCTAGTATCACTACATCATACCACGTTTCATAAGTACCATACTTCAGGCCATTCACCACCGGCAGGGTATATCCTGAGATCTACCATTTTTGGTGCTCATAACTTAAAAATCCCCAACTGCACAATGGAGTCCAAGGAAGTGAACCAATTTTCACACAAGAGTGTTTGAGTGAGAACAAGACAAATTTACTTCAGTTATTATAAAATAAAAGTACACTGTGCAAAGAACATGATAAATTTGACCAGAAAAAATCAATCAGTGCCATACCTGCAATGTATGCAGTTAGTGTGACACAAGGATAAAAAATATGCTGAGACAGATGAGTTGGATTGGAGTGATGAATAATATTATCAGCTCCATTTGTTTTTGTGAAGATCACAAAAAAATTATAGACCTACAGTGCACAAAAATGATGGTTACATAAAAATCAAGAGAGAGTCTTAGAATAAAATGGCTTACTCTAAAAAAGGTAAGCCTATTTTAAAGTGTAAGTCAGTTTGGCCTTAATTGGATTAATCTTTGGGACATGGCTTAATCATAAGCTTAGTTCAATTTTGAAGACTCAGCCAAATTAGGCTGAAATGGCGTACACTTAGAAATCAGATTAATCTTAAACTTTCTTATAGAATTCATAATGATTCATTTGTTAACTGGCTTGATCGTAACTGAATAGCTAATCTTAAATTTAAGCTATTTTGTGAACAATAAGCTGTTTGATCCTCAAATGGCTTCTTCTTAAAAATTGGCTCAACACTGCTTACATGTTATTCATAAGATTGTTCATAACAATGCTGCTGAAATTTTTTTTATAAACAGTACCTCCAACCGTCAAAAGCATTTTGTCTGTAAGAAGCACCTTGTAAAATCTTTATGAACAAAACTCAGTTCTCAGCTAAATTGAGGTTTTATGAACCTTCTTATGAACATTCTTCTCTAATCTGCCAATCAAGAAGGGGTGAGAACATCAAAGGCATATATTAATATTATATTTGTCAGTATAATTTTTTTCCATGTTGTTATACATGTCATGGAAATTTTGCTTGCCGACTGATTGCTGGCCACATGGTGCAGGAGAGCCAGCTGTTGCCACTCTTGCAAGAACAAAAATCAAAGCTCTCTACCATGTTCACTGAGGTCAAGATTGTCTCATTCCCAAACAACTACCGGATATTGTGACGGCTGCTAGACAGCGGCAATGTCAAGTGATTACGTAAACAGATCGTAACTAATTTATGAGCTAATTTCACTAGCACTTGAATTGTCATCGGTTTTGAATTTTGAAAACTTGCAGAAATTCACAAAACCTTGAAATAAAAATATAAAAGATAAAAATCTTTGCGCATCTCACTACTGGGTACATAGTAGCCTATAATCATGTATAGGCGGTCTAGCACACCCTTGCAGTAGTGCTGACTGCGCGCCCCCCACTCATATTTTGCAATTTGCGTAGTGCCATTAACACTTTGTGTGGTGTGAGGAGTTCTGGTCTCATGTTGCGGTGATGTGACGCTGGGTGGTGTTTGGTAAAATAATCCCCCCTGTTCGTCGTGCCGGGGCGCCAATAAAATTGGAATTGTTTTTGATTTGCTCGGTCTCGCAGCCAGTGGAATCGCATGTCCATGGCTTTTGTGCGTTTTGGCTGGACACGATTGTTGACGATGCCCTCGGCCGTGGAGTTGTCGGTTTGTATGGGCGTGGGCGGCTGTTTGTGGCCCAGTTCCTCTAATATATTTCGCTCCTCGACTGCCTTGCGTGCGTTGATGTATAGCGCCCCTGTCTCTGCTTCTGCGGCGGATGACATGACTGCTTTTATTATTTCTGCGATGTTGTGGATAGCTCCGTTGTTTGGGGGGAGGGGAACGTCTTCGGATAAAAAATGGTGTCCCCCCGCTCTGCTACGGGCGTTTTGTTCATTTAAATATCCTGCGTCGCTATGGACTGCGAGGATCATGTCGCTTTTTCGATAGGTGAGGACGGCTGGCTCTTGTGTTGCCATGTAGTCGAGAAAATGTTGTAACTTGTCCAGTGTATTTTGTGTTGGCGTGGATTGTTGTGACGCGAGTGCACTCAGGGGCACCAGCGTTGTGGGATCGACCGCCCTTCCATACCATAAAAATTTTCCATTGACCTTCTGAACATGTTTTTGTCCTTCTTTTCCAACTGCAGGTGAGTCGTCGTATTCAGCGAATTGGACTTTTGCACCATATTTTGGTTCAGTATGCGGGTAAGGGGAGTCTTGTCTCTTCTTCGGTACCAAGTTGTCGAATTGGCGTAACGCTTTTTGCAGGTAAGGCTCCATGGATAAATGTACTTCCCCCTTTTTATAATCCCAGTCTAACTCGATTTTGACGAATTCCTTCCCCTGGATATCGACCGAAACGTCGTAATGTCGTTTGAGTACTCCCATGAGGTGGTCAAGATCCTTTCTTTTTAGATACTTGATTCCAAAATCGTCCACCACAAGAACAAATTGGATATTTCTGGTTTTGTGCTTCCATAAACCAGGTACAACCAAGCTTTTGAAGTACCCTTCTGCATTGAGTCTCTTTTCGAGTAGATCATGGCTTAATGAGCCGGCTTGGGGTAAGCCATAATGCGTTTTATCTGCCCTGAAATAAACCCATTCGTCCTTCGTTGCTATCTCACGCAGTTTGTATTCATCAATTATTTCTTCAGGTATATCACCGAGTTTAACCCTGCCGAATTCAGGTCGTGGCATTGGGGTGCACAGGTAGAAATTGGACAGGTCAGCTGTTGCAAACCACGCTCCGGGTGTCGAAATGACGCTGTTCAAAAAGATTTTGATTAGAAGAAGATCAGCTGTTGGAGTGCCTACATCGTCGGGGTAGTGAATGAGGTTCCCTCCGAATGTTGCTCGTGTACGGTTAGGTTCGTCCTTTTCGGTTCGGACTTGGCAGACAAATTTGATGTACGTGACGTCCTTCAGTCGGTCGGCAGGTATTTCACACTTGCGTATGAACTTTATTGTGTCTGTTGCCTTTACTCGTCCTTTTATACCCTGGGCTAACCTTCCGAATTCGTTTGCTGCTGATATGCTCCAGGCCTCTTTGAACTTGGGATGACGTAACAATTGTCGGTATTCGAGTAGCTGTCCTGATTCTGGGTCGAGAACGGGGAAAGCTGCATAAATCTGATTCATTTGACGCTTTCAACGCAACAACCTTTCAGCAATGGACTCGTCATCTGCTTTGGCGACGTTGGGTGCGGTGGATTGCATGGCTCGGCGTGCCTTGATTCTAGCTGCTATGGAGTCTTCTTGCACTGTGTGGGTCGGTGTCTTTAGGATCGGTTTTGGTTTGGCCATTGGGTTCTGCGGCGAATTGACTACCTGCTCCCTTGGCGATGCGACAATCATCCGTGTGGGCAGCCTCCCTGCGTCCCTGGGCTCTTCAAACTGCACCCTTGGATGTCGTTGCTCGGGTTGAGAGGAAGGTGCCACTTGTTTCATGCTGTCCATCCTTGGAAGTCAGCGCTGTAATTGTTGTTCGATTTGTAACTTGTTGCCTGGACTGAGTTGGTCTTGAATTTCCTCCAGTGTGCGCATTTGCTTTGAGTCATTGGCATTTTTTAACCCTTGCAATGCTGCCTTTAAATCATTGTATGCTTTGATGATGACATCGGCTGGCTTGACCTCGGGCTGTGTGATGTATTTGTGTTTAAAAAATACCGTGTCTGTGACTCGTTTTGATTGCGTTTTCTTTACGAATACGATGTGACATCTGTAATGTTCTGGAGATGTTTTGAGGTACCACCCGTCCATTGAATGTTTGCCCCATGTTTTGCGTTTGTCTGGCTTAATATGAAACTGAACTGCGCAGCCCATTGGGGCGAGGGGCATGCGATTGTAATCGAAGCTCCCATGATGATATGCATATGCTGATATGTTTGGTGCCACATTTGCTTGTCTGAGCAGGTTAAGAGTCAGCACTGTTTGGGGAATGAGCTCGTCCCATTCCCTTGGGAAGTCATCCGAAACTCCTGCAAGTACTGCTTTGAAATGCCCTTTGAATGTTTGCATCCCTTTTTCAGCTATGTTTCTTCTGTGCATGTCTGCTGGCGTTAATTCGACTCTGCAATTGTTCTCACGAATTGCTTGTTTGAGTTCTTCAGGCACTTTGTTATCTAGGATATGCCAATTGGGGCAGATGACTCCCGTGGCTTTCCATCGCTGGTAGATCCGTTGGTAGGCTGCGGTAAGATCTTTCGCCTTTCTCGTTTTCAACGGTTCTGCATCGATGTAATTGCCGTCTAACTCAACTGCTATCATGATGTACTGATTATTTCTTCGTGATTTGCGTGGAAATGGACCAGATTGGTTGGTGTACATTGGTTTTCTCGTCGCGTCGAAAACACGTAAGTATACGTCCTTGTGCTTTACGCCTGGTTTTGGTTTCGCCTCTAACAACGCATCTTCGTCTGGTACTTTAGTCGACCGCACTCCCTGCCGTGTCTGTCTCATGTGGCCTTTTTGGGTCTCGTCTGACTCGGGGAAGTGCTTGTTGATGTTGTCCGGGGTGAGGCCCGGGAATGTGACCAGGTTACCGTTGCGAGCTGCGGTAAGTAGTGTTGCTTTTGCGGGAAAACCTTATGCGGCATGTAAGAATCTCACGACTTCTTTTGTCGATGGTAGGTTGTATACACTCAGGGCTGCTTCGTCGACGTTTTGGCTTTGGCTAATTGTGGTTTCGTCCATTAGTGGTACTGTCCACAGGCCAGCCTCGTTTCTGCACCCTTGGAGCACGGGCGGTGACTTTAAGGTGAGAGTGAAGCTGTCTGTGTCATGCACTGTGACCCCTTGCTTGTGCTGATGAAAAATTGTTGTATATCCGTTGTTTGCAAGTGGACTAACACTCATTAACGCCTTTGGTTTTAATCCAGGCACCACCAGGGCTTCACGCGCACCCTTGCGTAAGTTTGTGAGGGCAAGAAGGCCTGTTGAGCTTGCTGGTATGAAGCCTCCATCGGCAGCCCGAACCATTTTGTCTGATTTTCCGGTGAGTTGTACGTCTTGTTCTGATTGTACAAATGAACTCGTTGTGCCAGAATCTAACAATGCCTCCTCTGCTGCTTTGTTTTTCCTTCGCACGTTCCAGCATTCTAGACGTCGGGCCCACTTCATTGTTGGTTTGGAAGGGAGTAGCGCTGCAATGCAACAATCAACCCCCTTGGGGACATGTTCTTGGGTTTCGATATTCGGTGGTGGAGGAGAGAGTCCAGTGGTGACAAGGTAAGGAAAACCTTTTGTTATCTTATTGATTTCAATTTTACCCGGCCCCCACTGCTCAGATGACGTCTCCTCCCCATCTCGTCATTCGTCCTTCTTCTCTTCTCCCGCCTTCTTGCGCTCGGCGGCCGGCTTCCAATTCTTTGGACGCTTGGACGCATTCTTGTCAAGTTCCCAGCAGTTGTCTGGCTTGGGATGGCGGAGTTTGCAATGGGGACATTTAGCGATGGTATTTGACCCTGAAGGTGTGCCTTGTTTGTTTGTCATTGCTTCGAGCGAAGCCTTGAACATGTCCATCATCTTTTCCATGTGCGCATTGTTTTGAGCTGTGACTGCATTGACAATTTCTGCCATGGCTAATGCATTGAGTTCTGCTTCCTCGTCGACAGTGTTTGCGAGTCCGCGGCCTGATGCTTTTGCCGTTTGCTTGTCTCGTTTTGTGCGCTTTGCGAATTCCTTTTGGATGTACATGCGGAACGCTGACAATGTCTTGCTTGCTGTGGGCTTTGTTTCCCAGAGCTCGAGTGCACTGTCGAATTCACCTGATTGTTGAAACCAGCACAATGCTGTTGCTAGTCTCAATTCGTGTTGCGCTGGAATGCCTGCTTTCACTAACTGCTTTTCGATCTTATCTTGTCGTTCGAACAGAGTGGTAGGGGCTTCGACTTGATCCCAAGGTTTGAGGAGCTCAGCTTGAAGCTCTGTGACATCCATGAAATCGATTTCTCCTCCAACAGCTTCAAGGTGTGCGAGGAGATCACTTGGCATCAAGTGGTTGAATCCGACATGTGGATTCCTGATCTCGGAAATCCATTCTTCGTCGACTGCTCCCACGATTGCCTTTCGTGCTCAACTCGTTACACCAAGTTGCATTTCGTATTTGTGTATCTCGCCTTTGTGCTCTGCAATTTGCCGTTCTCTCACAAGGTCATTTGGATCGACTATCGTGGGATAAGGTCCTGGGTTGTCCAAGATATCATACGGTGTGTTGTTGTGCGAGAAGGTCGTGTACTCTGCTGTTGGAATGATTAGTCCAATGTGACCATGTCGTCCTCCACCATTGAGGGTCGGGATACTTGCAAGGCCCGAGGACAACTCCAATTTGAGTTTGCTGATCGCTTCTTCGCTCGGTTGACCGTCGATTTTAGTGATAAAATAGTCCTTTAGACTTTCTTCCACATCTTGTTTGATTCCCATGATTGCTTTGCTTTTTGTTCTAATCTTTCGATTGCCTCAAAGCATTAGTTACGATTGCTAGACAGCGGCAATGTCAAGTTATTACGTAAACAGATCGTAACTAATTTATGAGCTAATTTCACTAGCACTTGAATT
>JALLPD010000401.1:0-21153 GCA_036940065.1 Cyclotella cf. meneghiniana
CTTCTCTCCTGAATCTGCAAATGCTGCCATGGGATGGACTTTAAAGGGGTCTTGTACAGGAACGATGACCCCTACTGCATCTCCAGTTGTTTACCCTGATCCCAGATGCCGTTGGTACAATGGAACACAACCTGTCATCATTGAGAGTTGGTCTGCTGGTTCTCTTTCTACCTACACTGCTGGAATACGTGTTCGCAAGCATGACAGAATTTACAAATGCAAGGGCTACCCATACTCCTTGTGGTGCAAAATGGCTGCCTATGAACCAGAGGAAACTCTCTACTGGTCAGATGCATGGACTAAATCTGGAACTTGTTTGGATATGTTTGCACCAACTGGATTACCAAGTAAGTCCCCTACCAAGTCACCCACCATGTCTCCATCTAGACACCCTAGTCAATCTCCCAGTGAGAACCCAAGCCAGTCTCCCAGTGAATCTCCTAGTGAGAAGCCCAGCAGAGAGCCCAGCCAAGAGCCTAGCCTCGAACCCAGCCAGGAGCCCAGCAAAGAACCAAGTCAGGATCCCAGCAAAGAACCAAGCCAGGAGCCCAGCATAGAACCCTCCAAGTTTCCCACAAGGGCTCCCACAAAGTCTCCCTCCAAGTCTCCCTCCAAGTCTCCTTCCAAATCTCCCTCAAAGTTTCCCTCCAAATCTCCCTCCAAGTCTCCCTCCATGTCTCCCTCCAAGTCTCCTTCCAAATCTCCTTCCAAGTCTCCCTCCACCCCTCCCACCAAATCTCCTTCGATGTCCCCCTCCAAATCACCTTCCAAGTCTCCTTCCAAGTCTCCCTCCAAATCTCCCTCCATTGGTCCACTATGTCTCAGCACTGGTGAAGCATGCGTAAATAATAGTGACTGCTGCGCTGGAACGTGCAGCCCACCAGGTTTCTGTTAGTCTAAAAAATAATATCTTAATATAAGAATTGCACCAGGGATCATGGCATGAATAAGTACACTTAATCTTTTAAACAGTGAAAATGACAGAAATTGGTGATGGCTAAAACAAAAACCTTTTGAATCTAATTTTGTCACAATATTCCAGAAATAAACAACCTCAAGATGACTGCAGATGTGCAATCTCATCTCACCTTCCCAATACCAATCAAAGCTAAGAAGTCTCCCTCAAACTCTCCCTTTAAGTCAGATCTCCTTCCATGTTCCCCATCCATGTTCCTCATCCATGTCTTTTTCTACATCTCCCTCAAAGAATCTATCTGTATCTCCAATTCAGTGCATCACAGCTACATCTGACAATGCTCCAGGGCTCAAAATAGTCACCCCATCAGTGATCACTAAAACCTAGCGTTTTCAAGCTAACTTTATCACCAATTTTCCTATTGCAATTTACCATCTCAATACCCATTTACTCCAATAGCTCTCCTTAAACCTCTCTCTTAAAGTTCCCTTCCAAATCTCCTGCCATTTCATCATTGAAGACTCCTTCCAAGTCTACATCCATTTTTCCTCCATGTCTCCTTTGACATCTCCTTCAAAGAGTTCATTTGCATCTTCAAATCAGTGCATCACATCTACTAATTTCTAAACTAACAACCCTAAAACCTTTTTCTGAAGTGGTATCTGCCACTCAACAGAGCTAATATGCCTGTACATGAAAGTAGAATATTGTTTGAGAATTGTGGTAATGATCATTACATGAAGTTGTGGTATGCATTCTTTTTCATCATACAAGTAGTAGAAATTGAACATAGCTAACAATGATGTTGGATGGCAATTTTTAATATAATTATATCACAAAAAAATAAAAGTGAACAAACACAAGTAAAATTGATGTTCACTTTCATGTTATCCAAACCTCAAAATCATACAACTCCCCATTGCATACCCATAGTTGTGAACTAGATACCATCAGCAATAGACAGACCTTAACAACAAAATAGCAGGCTTGCAGTCACGATTGTTCTTGTGTGCATGCTCACTCACTTGCTGCCATTTGCTCTTGTGATTAGATTATGTTTTGTTTGAATGAGGGTAACAGTCAATTCCAACTGAAAAGTGGTACATCCTAACTTCTTAATGCCTTGCCTTTTCTAACTTGTGATCGGGCATAGTGGCAAAAATTTAGATAGCAATATACCTCAGATGAATGCAGGACACCATTTGGATATTCTATCCCCATCATCATCAATATCCTCCCATCAGCTCCATTTTTATTCATACATTTTTTTACACACAGACATGTGCACCAAAGGCTAACAAGGGCTTATTCTTTGTGAAATGATGGTAATTTGCCTGATCAATGCAGGATATGGCTCATTTTGTAAAAATTGAGATTAATTCAGAAAACAAGGCACTACTTCTCCTAATGATTGCACTGAACACTGACATGCATGGACTCTGTTGGAATTTCTGAAATATGTGTTTTCACAGTTAACCATGTCTGTGCCATGAATTTAGATATGAATTATGGATGTCAAAATGAAAAATACTGACAATAGTGGAAAACTATCATGATGTTTTCTGCACTTTAAGAAGCATTATGGTAATGTTGTAGAGTTGGTTTGATTGTACATATTTTTTTCTGTCCACCTGAATGTTAATCATCTTTATGTGGGCAACAACAAATATCTGGGTCTACAAAGGAATTCAATGTAGTTAAACAATGAACCATTTTTAGGTAGTAGTGCGTTGTGTGAAATTTTGCAAAATTTTAAATAACTTTTTCTGCATACAAAACATACCAGTTTCCTTGAGGAATAATCTTTAATCATTATCTCCAAAATTCCATTGAGAAAATCTACTGCTACTGTGTGGCTGGATGGAGTCAAGCACATCAGAGTGTCACCAGGGCAGCTGCTACATCACAGAGTTGGTAGATGCACACCATTCCATCAATAAGAGGTCAACAGAGTAACATATCAAACAAAATGCCACTTCACAGACATTTTTTCTAGTGCCAAATCATTTATAATTCATATTTATATAAATTTTTTTATAATAACTAAAGGTAACTGGATACTTCATTAGTACTATGTAGGACTGTTGGGAGATCTTAAATGACCAAAGGAAATCGACCAGTAATATCAAATATCGCATATTTGATAATTTTCAGTCCTTGCTATTTTTATATGGCATTTGTTAGCAAGACAAAGCTTAGAGTGGAAGCTAGCAATCTCACTCAGAAAATTGACTATCTGCCACAAATTTTGGAGAAGAGAAAAATGGGCATAGCTAAATTCCATTTTAGTGAAAACTTTATCAGTTACCATGAAATAGTTTTGTCTGAAGTGGGTTTTTGATACAACCATTTTCTTGGCTAACAACATGTGCATGGGAATATGCAGATCCTGCAGAGTATGTACTAAGACATTAGATAGGTATGTATCCCCTCATGTGGGTTTGTGCAAAATTTGGAAGATTCTGTGTACAAAACTCTAGAGTTATACTTAGTACAAGATGTTTTGAAGGAGCAGTGAATTTTTTGATATGGAAAAAGGAAAGGGGCAATGAATTATTTTTCAGCCCAACAGCCTCAAAATGGCCTCCTCTTGTGTCAGTGATTGGTATTTATTGAAATCATCATGATGTTATTGAATGATAGAATGTTCATGCAGATTATCAGAAAAATTGCCATAAAGCCAAATGTAGCAAGAGCTTTTGTTTCCTGGCAATGCAGTGATCTGACCATTTGTTGCAGCTAAAAAATCGATTATTGGAGTGGTAGCATTGGATTTTGAATCTGAGTGTGCTTGCAACATGTTCTAGATAGAGCTTTGAATGGATGGTTTCTGTTGCATCCAGGGACTGTTGAGGGCAATGAAGGATGTAACCACTAGCATGATTGACAAAAATAGTACCACCATTGTAACCATTGCATGTTGAACTATGTCCTGTTGAGTTAACAACTCTTCCAGCACCAGACAAGATGTAATGGTCACAGATGATGCATTGGCCAGGAGTAAGATGACAATTTGAGAGTATTTTCTCCCAATATTTGTTGAAGAGATGAGTTTTGGGGTTAGAGCGCTTGGTAGTTTTACCAACACAACATGCTTCACATTTCAGTTTGAGCATATCAATGTTCAGCAAATTAAATGAGCAAGGTAAATTGTGACTGTGTAAAAGAGGTACTGAGTCTGCATTGATGTTGCACTTTTGCAGTGGTCATTTGTTTCGACAAATGTTGTGAATTGTTTCGAAAGAAGCATGCAAAAGCTTTGAGTACCACAGTAATATTTCCTTCTGGGCAGCAGAGAGGTTTCTGTTCTCTTTGACAAGGATAGATATAGATTTTGCATTGGATTTCATTGTCACTTTGGTGCTGTTGAGGTGGAATCAGCGCCTCCAAAAACATTTCTTGATGGCAGAATCTTCCAGAATAAGGGCAGGGGGAATAAAATAGCTGTAGGGGGCATGTACATGGGTACCATCAGGATAAGTGAACTGAAGTTGTTCAAGATCCATGTTGACACTCAGGGTAATATTTCTTTTGGAAAGCTCTTGAATATATCATTGAGGGCTGAGAAGGCATTCAGTTGTGTGAAGTGTGTGATTACCAGGAAGCAGAATGCTTTTTAAGATACCAACAGTCTTGATTGCATCCCAATGAATCAGTCCTTCACCAGCAACTTTGTTCATTCCTGATACGTCTTTGATTCGGGCAGCAGAGTTCAAGCTGTATTCAGCAAAGTCATTCCTTGGAGAGATGCAGGCAGAGGCATCTGTATCAATGATCAATGGGTATTCTTTGTCTATCAAGGCATTCAACACAGAAGGAGTAATGTCATCAAAGAGTAGTCCAGATGGTAGAGCTTGTAAGTTGATAGATACTTTCTTCACAGAGTTTCTGCTAAGTTGCGTGAGAAGATACTGATCGGGTCTTGAGCAGAGAGCAATGTTCTCACCACCATAAGTGCAGTCAATCCTGGAGAGGAATTGATCACAAGGTTCCAATAACCCATAGGAGACATAGAAGATTCATTGGTTGACATTGCAGAAGCAGCAAGCTTGATATTGGTAGCTGATGCAGTTGACTCAACACTGATAGCTGAGACATTAATGTGTTTTGTTAGAAATTGCTCATATTTCTTGACGTGATTACTATACAGTTGAAAAGTTCTTCAACCAGGTGGTTCAAATTTTTCTGATGCTGAAACAGACATAATGCGTGATGCAATGGGTGTCGAACTTGACCAAAACAAAGAAGAAAACCATCTCAAAAGGAGTAGTTTAGAATGAGTCAACTTAGCTCCTTCCAATTTTCTGCTTCAAATGGATTGTCCCTCATAAGTAGTATTCAAAACTGTAAACTACAGATGCAACGGATTGATTAGATCTTTGTGTTGGGGGACTTATGGGTCATTGAAAGGCTCAAAACATGGTGAGTAAGACATCTGACTTGTAAACGATAGGGATCATCTAACTCTTTGATGGCATGCATCATCTCATCATACAGTTCATGGTGGAGATCAGTAATATCTTGTGAGAAGAAGAGCCAAACTGATTTAGCAAGGTGAAATGTGTACTGAACTGTGTTGAAGATGAACAAAATTGGCATGTCTAATTGGACTAAAAGTCTAGCCACTAGAGTGTCTTCTTCAGAGAGCAAAGAATACGTCTCATTAAATCCTAAAAGCCATAACTCAGAAAATATGGAGACCAAAAGCACCAATTGATGAAAGAGGCAAAACCAAATAGGATCATGTAAAAACTGAATTTCATGCAGCAGCTAATTGGAGAGAGTAAAATGGGTGACATATATATGAAATAGCCATTGTGTACTGTGGACCAGATGTAACTAACTTCTTTTCATCTCCACATTCTTGAAAAGATCTAGAATTGAACCAAGATCAAGTGCAATGGAACACCAAAACCAAATCAAATAGCATGGGAACAGAGCTGTTAGTACAACATAATGATGTGGCATTTGCCATTAATATAGGAAGATGATGTGATTTTTGTGGTAAGTTTGGGTCATGGGCATCAAAAACAAAGCTTATCCACAGAAGCAGCAATGATATCACTGTTGTACTCCAGGGATCTGGTTTGGGAGGAGGGTAGGGCAAGGTACAATGACAAATCTTGGCAACACTCTTCCTGTTGTGAAGAACTTTCATTGACTACACTTGGAGAGTTGGCAAATTTGTATAGCAGAACAGCAGTTCCAGCCCAATGAACCAGGCCATGGGAGGAAATACAGCAAGTGTAAGAGCTCCACAGGACAGTAGAATTGCTTGGATCATTTTTTCAGGAAAGCAATTGTGAGGACCAAGCATCTCACCACCTAGTATTTTAAATGACTCAAAGCAATTGAGCATAGAGCAGTGAAAGGATCATTTTTACTGTCGGAGTTGCCATCATTTACTTCATTTTCTTTGGAGTATTCTGGTGCCAAGGTCAGTGAAGTTGACTTAGAGAGCTTTTTTTCTTTGTATTGTTTGAGAACTCAAAATGGTCCAAGGGAGCTTGACATACAGCTTCTGAGAATTTAGCTTTGCTATCTTTGTTCTTGTAGCAATAGCTTGAGTGTTGACATTGTTGACTAGAAAGGGGGCCAGAGATCTTATTGTAGGAATGTCTCTTTGAAGGATCTTTGCGGGCATCAAAATTCTTGTGGTATGATGTAGGTTGCTCCTTGACAAAGATCTTTCACTCATTGTTGTCCCACCACTCTTCATATGATGCAAAACAATGATTGCTTGTTTTGCCTTTGTCTTTGGATATAGGTGCAGCAAAAGCACTGCCGTGGATGCTCACATCAGACCAGAGTCCAGTTGAATGATGAGAGAAATATCTTTAGAGCAAAGAAGCGTTTGCTTTGGATACAAGATATTTAACCTCTTTGCCTTTATTCCAACGATTGAACATGGGAGTGGATATAGTACCACATTGTACCTTCACATCATCCCTAAACTCCTCATGATTTGCAAAAGTCATTTCATTCATATAATGGCAAAGCTACTCAAAAGGCACATTTTCTTTTGGAAGGACTTCCAAAACTGCTTTGAAACAAGTGGTTGCTTTAGAAACGTTTTCACCATCAAATTTGCGAATGTCAAAAGTGGTGATGTAATTCTGAAGCACCTGAATATATTCAAAGCTTTGGTTCTCGGGATTGTCCATGATCAGCTTGAAGAGAGCTAAGCCAGTCTGTTCATTTTCAGAAAGCACATTGAAGTCTGAATGATTCCAATGAATAGGTTGCTGTCAGTAGATTTGAGTAGCTTGTGCCTTAGAAATGTGTCACTCTCAATGTCTACTTTCAAAGTGTGCTTCTTGAAAAATGAAGAGTAGCCAATTACTTTCTCGAGAGAGATGCTCTTTGAGTCAGAGAGCAAGTTGATGTAGGAGATTGCATTACCAACTTCATCAAATGAGCTGTAGTTTGCTACACTTGGGCTGAAGGTAATGTAGTCAACATTGACTTCATAAGCCCACTTCCTCAGTTCCACAAGGGTAGCCAAGATGGTGAGAGTAGCACTGCCTAGATCAAGGCTTGATTTGTTTGAAAGAAGAGTCTTCACATCAGGCGTCTTGAGCATGTTGGCAAGGGATGCACAGATTTTCTCCCAGAGTTTCTCCTTTTTAACAGGATCAGATCCACTCTGGTCACAACAAATGTGAACAGTGCTAGCTTGCACAGCTTGGTCAGTGCAAGGATTCTTACAAATAATGAGTCCATTGGGAAGAGTATCATTTGCTTCATCATCAGTGTCAATATCATCTGCCTCGAGCTTTGCACTAAGATTGGTGCTGTTATTGAGATGCCATCTTTTGCATTGACTGAAGCAGAGCATTGAATTGATCACTGGTAAGCATGATGGAAGAAGCCCCAACAGCCATGAGTGATGAATCCAAAGAGTTACTTAGCTCATCCTTGCTACTTCTTTGCCATGGTTGATAGACTATAGTGAGAAAAGAGGCAACTTGGTTAAGCTTTGATGGCAATGACAACAGAAGTGAATATTGAAATATGACTCTATTGTTTGAAACTGCATGGATCAAGTTGTGGTGGTGCATGAGATGGGTTGGTTCTATGCACATCCATGGCCTGCTAAGAAGGCAGTTTTAACCACATGTGGATACACAACCAAAAGACTGATCTCAAATCAAAATAAAACCAAATAGACCAAATAAAGTAACCATAGAATTCCGATCAAGATTTGAGAAATCAAAATGAATTAACTGTAGAATAGATTCAAACAAGGATTCAACGCAACCATTCTTTTGAAGCAAAGATATGTTGAAATTCGCCAGAATGTCATTCCCAAAGAATTGAAACAGACAGACCATTTTGCCATTCCAAAAGAACTGAAGAAACTGGATTTTGAAAATTATTATTATGTTGCCATTCCCAGAGAGTTGAAGTGAAGCAGCTATATTGTCATTCCCAGAGAGCTGAAACAATAGGCTTTTAGTTATCAACAGGGCATTCCCAAGGAGTTCAACCATTCTCTTGACTGAATTGAGCACTTGGATTTAAAAATTCAAGACAAGCTGTATGACGGCTGAAAGCAAGCGTGAAGAGGCCTAATATACTGTGATGATAATAGTCAGCGGCTTATTGTGTCATCTCTAAACACATATCTAAATCCAGTGATTGAAAAATCCTGTTGACTGTCTTTTATGTTCCAATCAAATTCAAAAAATGTGAATGTGAATATCAAAATTCTTTTTTGCAGCACTGTATTCTAGTGAGGATGTTTTGATACTCTACAAATTGTGCCTGATTCATTTTTGAAATTGAAGTTTTTGTGTGATGGGATGGTGGTGAGAAGGAAAAAAGATGCAGAGATTTTTGTGGACATGAGTGGATGGGTGCTAGTGTCCTCATGTTAATGTATTTAAGGGAACATGAAGAAAGGCACAAAAGGGTCAGTATGGCACAAAAAATGGCACAAAAGTTAGTACATTATGGTACTCTCTGGACCTCTCTTGACTCTTCCTTCAACCCTCGCACACTACCTTCTCCTACCTCCCTAGCTGTTATGCCAACAATATTACTTTCTATTGCTTTCCTCTGCAACCACACCATATCATGCTGGGATCATCATCTGTCTTTCAAACAATAACAACATCATGCTTGCCCTAATTCACCGGTGCAGCTTGTCATCGCCATCACCATCAACATTGTCAATGATGTAAAATTACATGCCAATCATCATCGTCATCATCATTGTCTCACAAATGGATCACGGGTGAACAAGTCATCTCATCCCACAGAAATTCAGAAGTATGCAAAGCTATGGTGATTGTGAGGTGATCATTTTCCTGCTTGGAGTGCTTGGGAATGCCAGGGTGAGATGACTCTGCAACACAGTCATTCGCATTGGAAATCTGCGGCGCAGAGCAAGTAATTGAATCTCACTGTGGTAAATGGTTTCATCAAAAATAGAAAACTTGGCGCTCTTCTCTTTAGATATTACAAAGGCTGGCTAAAAAACTGACAGAACGACTGTCACATCTCTCTGTACTGTGCCTGGAAATTTGAGGACATGGCCGCAGCAATGGTGACAGTGCCACATGATTCTGGCCATCACACAGTTTCCAATCCTGCGCCCGCAACATATTTAACACCCTCAAAACCTTTGGCTTGCATTGTCATCACAGTCCCATGGCAATTTGGGACCATTTCCTTGGGGGGAGAATTGCACTGCAGTATTCCCACAATCTCCTGACAATTTGTCTGTTTTTGTCAGATGGGATTCATCCCCCAAAACAGACTTGGATACTCGATTCAGTGGTGGGCTGTCAAGTTCATCCTTCCATGTTGAATGTCATTGAGGACGTGTCATCCCTTACACTTCCAGTGGCTTCCAGGAAGGGTCTTGCCACAATGTTGAGGGAACAACACAGTTTAGAAGAGGGCACCACCACAGGGATGGCAAGCACTCTCACACCAATTCAAGATGGTGCCGGTTTTGAATAGAAATTTGATTTGTTGATTGCCAAGGAATTGATTTCCAATTTTAGTCATCAGGATTTTCATTCCATGGTAGAGCATGTTGTTGCCAATCCAACAGGGGAAGTTCATTTGGTCATGGCGGAAAAGAATGCTGAGTGTGTAAGAGCCATCTTGAGACAAGATGAACTCAATGTACCTTGAAAGGACTTGTTAGGACTGATGAGGTCCTTAGATGTAGACTAAACTTACTAGTAATTGATCAATGAAAAGTGAAATTTTGAATTTTGATGCTGCTTCCTGTTACCGTAGCAACACATGTTATGCCCCCACAGTAACCCTAGAACTGAGTAGAGAACCAAATACAATAAACCGATAATTCTGACGGAGAATTCTGATGTCAGAATTTTAGGTATCTATGGCTCTCAGGACAAGGTCATGAAGGACAGACCAGATCCCCAGAATATTGGCTCCTAAGATACTGAGAGTATCCTGAGACTTGTGGTAGTATCTATGGTACCACACACCCACAAGTGAGACCTTTGGTGAAAAGGTTACCCAACTGTTTCTCGTTGTCAAATTTCACAATGCTTATCCGATGGGATCTGTCAGAGACTTGAGAGCAGAACTAGTGTTACCTGATGGCATATTTTTCTGAGAAAAGTGTCATATGCTTTGGTTCCATATTGGCCAGCTGGAGTGCCCCTGAGTTATCTTCTCATATTTTCATGTGGATCTTTGAGACTAGATCAGATGTCAAACCAATGGCAGTGCTGAGTTCATGAATGAGAGCAACAAGTGGAAGTAGGTCCTGACAGGCTGTGCTGAGAGCAATGTACAAGGCCTCCATGGTAGACAAGGCAATTTCAGTCTGCAACTTGGATTTCCAAAGGACAGGACAACCAAATGCTAGGATGACAAACCCATATGACTTGAGGCATGAAAAGGATCCTGAGAGTCCACATGTCCATAATGGCCAGCAAAGTTGGCATCTGCGTAACAGTCAATGCAACCCAAGTTGGTGGGCAACAAAAGCATACCCTAGTCCATGGTACCTTTCAGATGATGGCCAATACAAATCAGGGCTAATACATGATGACAAGCAGGGCTGAAGGTGAATTGCACACATTGATGAACTGCAAGTGCAATGTCTGGTCTGGAGTGGCCACTCAGATAGAGAAGCATCCCAATGATGACAGCATAATTGAAGTGACCTGATGCTGGATCACTGTTGACATCCTGCAGAAGGGGAGCTACCTCAGCCGGAGTGCTGATAGCAGCAGAGGTGGTGGAGCAGAGACCATGGGCCTCAACAATGCACTTGGCACAGCCAGCTTGAGTGAGCCGGATCTGATGGGAATTACCAGTAGAGAGGCATTTGATAACTACACCCAAGAAACCTTTGGTATCACCCTCTTTGCAAATTTGGATACCAGTATTTTGAAGGGCAACAATAACATCATCCATGTTGCCAAGGTCCTGTGCCCAGAGCAGGTCATCATCCATATAGCAGACTAGGACTACTGTCTTGCTGACAACTAGACAGAGATCCAGATTAGATTGGCATAGACCCAGGGATTCAAAGTGTTTGGAGAAAAACAAGAAGAAGTTTTGCGGAGCCTGACAAATGACATAGACAGACTTGTTCAGCGCGAGGACAAAGTCACCATCACATTTGAAACCTGGGATTTGACAGACATAGATCTCTTCACCAATGTCAAGCAGAGCATGCACAAAGGCAGAGTGATGTCTGCTTGGGCTGAACAGAGATTGAGTTTGGTTGCTAAGACCAACATGGTATGGACCATGGACCACTGAACAACAAGGGCCCATGTTTCAAAGAAGTCAATCCCCTCAACTTGACAGTCACTACACACACACACACGAGCTTTGAACTTCTTGACCAGGTTGTAGAAACCGTTTGAGATGAAAGGCCCACATACAGGGTAGGAATCTCATCCAGGTTTTGAAACACATTAATTTCCAGGCCTTGAGGTTGACCTCTAACGTGTTTAACTCAGTCTCCATAGCCTCCCACCATTTGTCTACATCAGAACTGTGGATAGCTTGAGAATATGAAGGGTTGTCTGCTGTGTTCTGACTTGACTTTGCCTTGAGAACATGTTGTTGGATATCAGCAATGGAGAAAATGCAGGAGCCATCATCCCAGAGGACAGGTTCAATCTATGAGAAAAGGCTCCCAACCCTGTTACCAGGTCTGGGCAGATAGAATCCCAACATTCCTGAAACAGAGCAAACTCACTTAGGTATGCACGATGGACTCAATCTTTGGTGAAGATGTAACAATTCTGTCCACCATGGTTGAAAAGCCAAGCATGATTCTGAGTCCAAGAGCTAGCCATGAAGAGAGCAAAGGCTGGGAACAAGAGGAGGTTGGACACTTCCTATTGGCCACTAAGGTACTGCCAAGAAGAGGCAGGACCATCTTTTGAAGTATATTGTTGCGCACGCCATGCTGGGCATCAAAACAATGGGGAACCAGAAGTCGGGTTGGGCAATAAGGTGAGTGCCATTGCTCCCTCTGAGAAAGTAGAAGGATGCTCCTGTGGGAACATCATCATGCCATCATCAGGAACCAAATCAACAGCTCCCTTTGGAACAGCTCTCTCTGGAACTGTGATGTCAGCACCAGGGGGAGGAGATTGAAGTGGAGCGGCTCCCTCTAGAACAGGAGGGTGGTGACAAGGTGGATGGGGTGAAGCACTGGTCCTGACTGACTGTCACCAGGGGAGTCAAAAGGAAGGAATGGAGCAGAGGAGGCCTCAATACAAGAATGGGATAGCTGATGAGCAGCAACATCATCAGGGGTGAGCCACTCCTCTGACAGTCCGGGAAGAAGATCATCATGTGATGGGTCCAGATAGGTCTCCATGGAAGTGTCAAATATCTTAGCAAAAGCATCATTTTTCTCACACTCAGAGGTGAGAGTAGGAGTTGTGGTGAAGGCATCGTCAAACACCACATGGTACTGGGTGTGATGTGACCAGTGCTGTGATTGAGGACAAGAGGGACAGAAGTGGAAATTTCCATTGAAAAACAAACAAAGATACCCTGCCATGCCTGAGCATCCCATTTTGGAATCTTGTGCCCATCTTGAAGGGCAAGGTCAAGCACATACACTGGACATTCAAACACATGTGCTCTAGAGAGACCAGAGACAGGATTCTTTAGTTGGGCCCAGAGTTCCTCATGAGTCCAACCATTCCTGTAAGCAGGCAGCTAATTATGCACACAAATAGCATTTCATGTCAATTGCCACAGGGTGATGAATTTTTGACAAGGCCAATGCAAAGCAGCATGCAACATACTCGCACAAACCATGCTGGTGATCGTTTGGATGGCATGTTCTGAAAACCCGTTTTGGTGATGTGCACCAATGCCACTGAAACTTTTGCCATTGACCAAGGGCTTTGCAGTGGTTACCAAATTTGGAAGAGTTGAACACACCATTGTCACTGTGGTATTCTTTGACTTTGACATTCACATTGGCAGCTTCATGCTCAAATGATAATTTGCCACAATTGGTGTCAGCAGCAGGAATAGTCTTCTGGGGACAATGGTAGATGTAGCCAGAGGCATAGTCAACATAGATTGTACCACCCACGTAACCATCACTGGGAGAGCTCCACCCAGATGGATGGATAACACAACCAGGAACAGGAGACAGATAGTGGTCACAACTCACACGGTCTCCCAGGGCAAGATTGTTGGTTTTCAAGACTAGCAAGTGAGGTGATGAATGAGCAATCCCTTTGGGAGGGTTTTGCTGAGTAGCCTTGGCATGGAACAAGCACTGCACAACAGGTTATCACACATTGAGTTAGGAACATTATATGTGGAAGGAAGGATGGGACCATAATGGACAGACGATGAGACAACTTTGACAGCGGAAGAACCTGTGCAGCACGTTGAAGATGACAGAGATTGTGAATTGTTGATAAACTGGCATGGGACAGATGTTGGTGCCAGAGCAGAAGTTCTTTCCAAGCACAAGTCAAGTTCTGGTTCTGGGCATCAAACATACTCTGGGCCCACAAATTGCCATCCCTTCTGTCCACCTGGAAACACACAGACCATAGATTAGGATGGATGTCATCTTCTATGACATGGAGAAGTGGGAGATTCGCCCGACCATACTTAGCCTCCAGCGTCACACCACCTGGTAGGTAAATGTCATATTGAGATGCATTATGGGCACCATCACCACCAATTGAATAATAGACAGCTCATGGACTGAGGAGATGGGCCAAGGCACTGGGTATGCAGAAACCCTCAATGTCAAGGACCTGTATCTGGCCATCAAACGTACAAATCTTCCAGTGAATAGTACCAGAACCTGCCACTGCACTGGTACCAGATAGGTCTTTAATGAGAACAGAACTAGAACGTAATGTACCGGGAACAAAATCAACCTTGTGAGGGCTTATACAGCACAAGGCACCAGTATTAACCATGAGCCGAAGGCTAACAGAGTCTTGAAAGGCATTCAAGGCTGTATGCTCAAAAGCAGGAAATGAGTAGAATGGGGAGGATTCATAGGGGCTTCGAAGGTTGACAGACACGTGCTGCCAAGTCCTGTGACCAAGAGGAACTCAACACATGTTCGCTTGGTCTAGATGCTCAATCAAGAGTAGATTCATACCAGCAGAGGCAGGATCAAAACCAGAGATAAAAGCTGTCAAGACATCATCATTCAACAGAGATAAATGCCAAAGGGTGGGCCAAGATGAGGTGATGGTGTAGAACATGGACAATCCACTGTGAGGAGAGTGAGATGTTATGGAAACTTTTCTCAAACTTTAACTATCAATGATGAAATGAATAGACAGACTGCCAGGGTGGATACGCTGAAGAGATAGGAGAATGGGTCAGACCATGATGTATTGACACCAAAGGGGGTTGGAGTGAACATCCTAGGGCAATCAGAGTCAAACAAACTGGAATAAAAATGTACCATGTCCAACCAGCCCATGGAGAGACAGGGGAAGGGAAGACAAACCTAACAGGTTGTCCAAATCATGCTGCAATGCAGACACTGAGTCTAACATGTCAGAAACCTTCCAAACTGCATGGATGTCATGCCTTAAGATGCACTGAAGACGATGGATAAGACCATGAAAACCCAAATGATAGTAATGTGTAATGAACTTGGACAAGTTGACAATGGATGACCTAAACCAAAATATGCCAGATGTGATCCCCAACAAACCATGGAAGGATGAATACCCAGAAAAGTTGCCAAAAGACTGATGAAGGGAACAATAAAGGGTCAAGGTCATACTAAGTGCACACTGTCACCAGTGGGGCCAAAAACACTATAAGAGGGATCCACCAAATGTGAGGAAGAGCAATGATAGAAGCGTCCAACACAGAAGAACTTAGAAAAGAAAACTGTTGATGATGGAAGGACAATCCATCCTGATATCAACAACCCTGTTAAGCCAATGACCAAGGCCAGAGATCCAAACTTCTGTTCAGAGGAACAAGAAGGAAAGACCGCAACTAAGCCAAAGATTAGAAGCAATTTCTCCTGAAGCAAGACATAAACCACACCAGCATATTATCAGGGGATATCCAAAGAACTTTGTCCACCAGGAGAGACAAGACCAAAACAGTGCTGCCCTCTTGCTCAGGACATGAGGGTCAGGCTCAGGTGGAGGATGGATCAGGACAGTGCAAAAGTGGTCAATGGCCTGACCAAGGAAGGACAGTTGTAGCCACCATTGGCCCAAAAGGAATAGGAGAAGAGATAGAAGGATGAAAACAAAGAGGCAGTGGGATTGCACAGCCTTGACTGACAAACTGAAACAGGTTGAAATGTAGCCACCCTCTGCAATGGTCAGAGTGGTGAGGAAGCACAAATGATACCACCACCATGGTATCTGAAACATTTTGAAGATGGAGAAGATGCATTCACCTGGACCAGAAGACAGGCCGCCTAGAAGTTTATAAGGAAATTAAGTTTGATTACTGCCAAAGCTTCACAGTCAATGGTATCCTCTCCCACCAGTTCATTGTCCTCCTATGGCTACCCTGCACATCAACGTCATCTGTGTGAGGAAGAGGGGCATCATTGTTATTAGCCAGATGGGCAAAGAGGTCATAGTCTTCCTCAACACCCTCATTGCAAACGACCTGGTAGTCTTTCTTACAAAACTGATCATAACCAGAGGCCAACTTGAAACATGGAAGATGAGGAGAGGGGAAGCATGTGACTTTGCAACCTAATGATCATTCCCAGGACAATGAATGGAGGGAGGAGGAGGACGATTGTATGCATCTAAGTCATTGTGGTACTTTGAAGGATGATTGCCACTGCAGTGGGAAACAGCACACTTCTGAGAATGAAACCACTCCTTGAAGGGAAGACAAGAATGGTCCATGGGAGAAGCAGTCCCACCAACCACTTGAAGAGCAGAATATGGAAGAAGCCCTTCTGCTGTAAGTTAGGCACTGGCTTTATGCTGAGCACTGCTCTACTGAAAGTAATTATATAAGCTGGTATACTTGGTGATAAGGGAGGAGGCCAAAGCATCCAGTTCAGTCAGACCCTTTGACCCAATCAACCCAGTCCAATCCTTGTACGGAGGGTTGTTCAACGGAGCAAGCTGAGATCATGCAAGATTGGCAAACTCTTGGTGCAATGCCACTGTAAGGCCATCAAGGTATTATTGACAAACATCCTCAGGTATGAAGGAGGGTGGTAAGACACGTATGACGGCCTTAAAATGGGTAGTTTCCATAGAGACAGTTTTGCCATCAAACTTTTTAATGTTGAATGACATGACAAACTGTAAGAGAGCTTGGGCTGACTCAAAACACTTGGCATCAAAGGCATCCACTATAAGTTTGAAGAGGACAATGTCTCTTTTCTCAGCAAGAAGGAGTGAGCCGTACTGTTGCTTAATGCTGACAAGGAGGGCAGGAGAGGTAGAACCCTTGAGGACACATAAACTCAGTTACTACTCTCAATATCAGCATCATGGCAGTACTGATTGATGAAAGCTTGGTGGCAATGTACTGACTCAAGTGACGTGGACTGATAGACTTGCATCTTGAGGAGGTTCACGAAGGATGAGGGACTCTGGACAAGGGTTGGGTTGGTAGAGTTGACTCCAACAGGGATACCAAAAATATCCCCCAAGTCATGCTCGATAGTCCAGATGTGGAATTCAATCAACGATAAATCTGTCTTGGTTCAAAGGGAGGCAACTTTGGTGTTTGATGTGGGGTTTAGTATTTTCTGAAAATCCAGTGCATTGATCTTGGCCTTGAGTGATACACAAATCTTGTCACAAAGTCTCATGCGCAACTATGCAGAAGCGCCACACTAGAGCACCACCTTGGAACCAAGCATCTTGCTAACAGTGCAAGGAAGTCTTCCGTGATGCAACAACACTCCAGAAGCAAGTTGTTGACAAGACCCAACAGTGTGAATGGGATGAGGAGACAGCCTGGTGAGTCAGAAGACTGCCATGATGCCCTCTCAAATATGAGCCAACAGGACGTCATCGGGGATGTTCTTAGGAGGCTGGGAGGCATTGATTTCAATGCAATAGCAAGAGGCATTGGCAATCACACCACAGTCAAAGACATGCCCGCCAGCGTTGTGCAGGCAATGAGAAAGAACATCACTAGACCATGGATCACTACCATCAGAGCCAGGGCGGAAACCATTATCCTCAGCTTTCATCTTGGGGTTTTCATTCAATGGCAAATTATGAAAGAGCAGGACGCCTGGTATGAGAAAGCCAAGAGACAATGGATCCGGGGCAGGTAGTGGCTGGGTGTGATGGCTGGGACGTAGGGATTTGGTGGCACAGCAAGGCATCACTTGCATAAACCACCATCTGGAATCACATGTGACAATTAACCAGAAAACCAGCAAAGAGAAAAGAAGGACTGTAAAGGCTGAAGGGAAAAGGACTGCTTGAAGAATGACATGAAAACCAACCAGTGATGATGAAGAGGCAGATAATGATTGCCAAGTAGAATAGGCACCCTATGAGCTCAATCTGTGGTAAGATCACCAAGTTGGTGAGGAGACAACACCTTATGAGCACAGCCGGAGAAGGAGACAAGATGAGGACCAGCGGATCCTACAAGCCCAGAGGAGGAGACAAGACATGGACCAGGGGTCCCTATGAGCACTCGTGGGCATGATAGGAGAAAGGAGGCAAGGCAAGGACCAGCGGGACCCTACAAGCACTTGAATGCAACATAACCTCAACACGCTAAGCATGAAGGGGCATGATAGCCTGTAAGAGCCATCTTGAGACAAGACGGATTAGATGTACCTTGAAAGGACTTGTTAGGACTGAAGAGGTCCTTAGATGTAGACTAAACTAACAAGTTATTAATCGATGAAAAGTGAAATCATGAATTAGAAAGCTACTTCCTGTTACCATGACAACACATGTCATGCCACCACAGTAACCCTAGAACCAAGTAGAGACCAATGACAAGAAACCAAGAATTCTGACCGAGAATTCTGATGTCAAAATTTTAGATATGTATGGCTCTCAGGACAAGGTCATGAAGGACAGACCAGATCACCAGAATATTGGCTCCTAAGATACTAAGAAAATCATGAGAATCATAGTAGTATCTATCTACCACACGTCCATGCTACAGAGTGGACGACAGATGTTATTGATGGTGTTAGGAAGATTCAATCATTGCCGAATAGTGGTGAGACGTTTCAAATGCATACATTGGACAAAGCAGGACATTGGGTTCATGTGGATGATTTGGAGGGGTCATTGGAGTTGATGGTTGAGGCATTGAGACAGCGAGGACAATTACTGTTTGATGCCTTCTTGTCAGCTCTATCATTGAAGAAAATAATTTTTGTGAATGTTTGACATGGATCATATGGAAGGACATCTCAAAGATGACAAGTTCATCAGAATCTTGCAATGGATACGGTGTTCCATTCCAAAACTTCATTGCATAGATGAACAAATTTGGGCTTAAGATTTTGCTAATCCGGTGTGATTATGACCACCACAACGTAAAGAATTCTAGAAACATATCAGTTGCTCCAGTCAACATGATTGTCTTGACAAAAAAGTCTAGGGCCACTAACAAAAATCTAAACTTACAAACCCACTTTTGCCAGGTTCATTTTCCGTTCTGGATGCAGATAATATCCATTCAGTCCTGTCCAATATTCTTTGTCAGCAAAATTAGCAAGTTCTGCTTTTTCAATATCATCCAAAGCCTGATATGAGTCTTGATGTGCCAAACTTTTTTAGCAGTGCATTCAGAAGAACACTCTTGAGTGCCACTTTAATAACTAAAAATGTCTGGGTTGTTGCTTGACAACCCAAAGGCCACATGGCTTGGTGCAAGAAGTTGATGAAATGTGCCACCCAAGAGTTTACTTTCAAGAAAAATGATTTCAAATCTCTCTTTGGTGAAGGAGATCAATCAAATGATACACATCACAGATTGCAATTAAGTTATGTCCAGTTCATCCTATGCTGGTGATATAATGAGTGTGGTAACATCTTTGTGCCGTGATGGAAGTCATGTCAATCTATTACAGGGTTCTTGTACTGTGAAAAACACCTTTTATGACAGCACTCATAGCACCAGCTTAATATACAAAGTAGGCAGTCACTAAAGACATTTCAGGGCTCTTTCCATGTACTGCTAGATCCCTGATAAAACAACATGCATCACAGGCTGCAAAGATCTTGATCACGAGGACCATATCGCTGGCAAACTCATTCCTGACTTTTCATTCACAAAACAGCCCCATACATGCTATATCCATAACAAAATATATACATACACCATAACAACATGATCTCATCTCCTATTTGAAAAGCCCCATGCCGGCCATATCCATAACAAAATAAACATTTACCATAACAATATGATCTCAGCAAACCCAGATACCATAATAGTGATTTGTCCCAACTATGCATTACTCAACAGCCTGACAAACACACAATGTCACCCAAGACAACACTTCAGGGCTCTACTCTTTTCTCAGTACTGACATTATAGAGATACTCTAGCAGAATGAACCACGGACCAGCACTTCATCATGGCTTCATCAATAATAATATGGGATCCAAAGGACTTGTGTCAATCATTCCTACTAGTCGTTCACAGAGGAGTCCCACTTCATATTCATGACACTTGTCTCATATCATTCCATATATATGATCATCAGATGACTCTGATACTAAGTGGTTATGAGCTTGTCAAAACCATGAACTACTGAACAGTCCTGGATGTTATCAGTATATATTATTACTCATATAGTATGGCTTCCCATCTAACAAACTCAATGCCACGGGCATCATATTACCAAGGATAGTTATATCTGCATCCCTTTCATATCTCAGCAGACTCATCATATTTGTAGTCTCTTGTCCAACATCATTCCTCACCACAACATCTACACACAGGCAGCAAACTACATTGATTTCTGATCTCAAACATTACATTTCTCATCATGATGTTCAAAACCATCACTCTCACTGCCCTCATCATTGGCAGCACCAATGCTGCTGGATGCTATCCCACCTGGTCATCTGGATTGGCATACTCTTCTGTGTCCATCATCTCTGTCATCACCACTGTCACCGCCAATGCCAGAACACACATCAAGAAGAACTTTGGGTGCACTTGAGAAAATGAGCCCGCCTTGTCTAACTGCCCCAACTATGATCCACACAACAAAATTTTAGCTGCCGTTGCATGGAAGAACCTTGGTGTGTGCACCAGCATGGCCAAGGCTGCCACGCCTTCTAACCTCAGGAACTATTGCACCCTCCCAAACTCGAAGCTTTGTGGCACTGGTAGACAACAAAGGCTGCCCTAAAACATATACTGCTTCTGCCACCTATGGGGCCAATGATGAGGTGTCTACTGACCTTGATGTACAAATTTCCTTGTCTGGAAAAGTTCTTCTGATATTCATCTATCCTGTTACTGTTCTCAATATGAACCTGGAAACCCTGCAAAACTTGGATGGACCCTCATTGCTTACTGCAATGGGACACTTATTCCAAGCAAAGCACCAACTTTTTCTAAATTTACTGATCTTGCTGGTGGATGTCCTAATGTATATACAGTGAGGCTACAAGATATGATGAGGGATATCTTGCCTCTGTAATTGTTTCCACCAAACTTCCACATGCGGTTGTTTATGAGTGCAAGGGATGGCCCCAAGGGGTGTACTATAATATGCAGGTGACAACTTCTCTCCTGAATCTGCAAATGCTGCCATGGGATGGACTTTAAAGGGGTCTTGT
>JALLPD010000402.1:0-16427 GCA_036940065.1 Cyclotella cf. meneghiniana
TCTTTGTCACCCCCAAGATGAGCCTAAAACATGGTTGCCTGGTGTATGCAAATACATAACAAACTTTGGATGAGGTCAATCCGACCAGTAGAAGCAGAGATAATGCATTTTTGAGTTGGTGGATGGGGAAAAGCAAAAATTGTAGCAACAAAATTAAAGGCAGTACAGACCCATGAATTCAAGTCAAGCCACCCCCAAGATGAGCACTAAAACATGGTCACCCAGTGTGCCAATACATTACAAACTTTAGATGGGGTCAATACGACCAGGAGAAGCCAAGGAACAACAAAAATCTGTAGCAGCAAAATTAAAAGCAGTGCAGATACACTAACACAAGGCATGCCACCCCCAAGAAGAACACTAAAATATGGTTGACCAGTGTAGGTCTATACACTATAAACTTTAGAGGGGGTCAATCTGACCAGTAGAAGCCGAGCAGTTTATTTTTGTGTTGGCAAATGGGGAAGAACAAAATGTATAGCAGCAAAACTGGAAACAGTGTAGATGCACCCAAACAAGCCATGCTACCCCTAAGATATGCACTAAAACATGGTTGTGTATGCTAATACATTACAATCTTTAAATGGGGTTAATCTGACCCATTTAGCTAAGAAGTTGCATTTTTGAGTTGGCAGACGGTGAACAACAAAATTCAGTACAAGCAAAACAAAAACCACTACAGACACGCCAAAAGGAGCCATGTCACCCCCAAAATGAGCCCTTAAACATGGTTATCTGGTGTATACTAATACAATACAAACTTTTAATGAGGTCAATACAACCAGTAGAAGCTGAGCAATTGCATTTTTGAGTTGGTGGATGGGGAACAACAAGAATCCTTAGCAGCAAAACAAAAAGCAGTGCAGATGTGCCAAAACCAGCTGCTCCACCTCCAAGATAAGCCTTAAAACATGGTTGCCTGATGTATGCTAATACATTACAAACTTTGGATGGAGTCAATCGGACCAGTAGGAGCTGAGATGTTGCTGTTTCATGATGTTGCTTACAATTTATTAGATAGGCTGATGAATGAAAAATGGGAGGTCAGCGGAGCGCAATCAAGCTTATTCAATCAATCCAGTACCAACCAATCTTCATTGTTTTTATGATTATTATTGATCCTTCTAGGTACTAACACATGTAGAACATACATGATGTTTATAAAAAACATTGATTATTTTGGGTAATATTTTGGTATTCGATACATACAAACATGAATACCATCATTGCAGATTTAGGTACATTGTTGGCATTTTAGTGATAAAAGATAAGAAAAACATACACAAGGACAAGGGGAACAATGTGGGTATGAGGTACAAAGGGGTAACAAATATATATATTTAATCCAAAAAAGAAATTATCATCAAAGTCACACTATGGTAGAATGCTTAACTGCTAAAGGAGCCCTGGAAGAATGTGCTGCCCTGCTGGAACTTGGGATAGTATGTTGGTATTGATGAGCAGACCAAGCTTCAAAGAGCATCAAAGCTTTGCATTTTTTAATCTGACTATTCATATTGAAATATAAAACTGACAAAGGCCAAGAATCTGCCCTACTTAACACCAACATGCACTAGACTCAAAAGTATCTCTTATGTTTTTGTAGTATCAAGGAATTCTTGGCCCTTGAGCAACAAGAGTCCAGATCAACATGGAACTGACAGACATAGTTGTCACCAGATCATGCACCAAGGTGTATAGAATGATAAACATCACATCACCAGGCATCCCAAGAGCACATTCCTTGGGTTTATTGTAGGTCACATCAATTGTTACTTGATGCTAATAACAATCTCATAAAATCAGTATGCCACACAGTTAATCTGCATATCACCACATTTTTCTGGACAAATGAGTTAGACCTTGCTTATGTCACTATCAACCTATCAACATTCATGCATCCCTCTTTGATGTAAGACATCACAATCACCATTTACATGTTTGGGCACCTGATCTTGACACAAGAGACTTTTGGAGATCGAAAGGACTATTTAGGTGATCATCATTGGCATTGTAACCAGCACCCTCACAAATTGATTTTTTTGTTGTTTTTTCATCAATATCATTGGCATTGTATCCAGTACCCTTGCAGAGAGTCTTTAATTTTTTATGATTTTCCCATTCCCAGTCATGAATGATGCTTCTAAAACTGCATTCCACGAATGTACACACTGTCAGAGCCACTGGTGTCACTATCATATAGTTTCAACATTTTATTGATAGCCTAGGACAAATTTATAGTGAGCAAGTTCTCCCACAAAAAAATCATCTCTGAAACTAATGTGATCAACTTTTTTGTGACAAAGTTTTACACTTTCTGAAATTCAAGCTTCCCTTGCAGAATGATCATCATAGAATCAATACCAATCTGATGATTAAAAATGAGTGACATATATTGATTACTGAATCACAAAACGAAATGGATTCACACACCTGATACAATATAGTCTTGACAAAATGCTCCAAATTGGACTATATTCTCAATGTAGGATTTCTTCTCATATTAAATAATGGAATGTTGTATAGTTTCTCAAACCCAATCTTCTGTAGGACCTGAACCAATTGTTTTCTGTCATATCCAGCACTCTTGGATACATTAAAGAACAGTTTGAGTATCATGTGGAGGAAGCACATCTCTTGAGCATATAACAGTCCCAAGAACAAACAAGTTTCAAATGCTTAGGTGAATAACAAGCTCATAAGGTAAAATGAAAAATGTCAATGTATCAACACCATAAAAGAAATTGATAATTTCAAAGTTCACCCATTAATCATCAGTCACATCTTGATTCACTTTGCAAAGTGTTCTTGACACAGTCAGGACATCTTTAAAGCCATCTAGTGGTTAGACGTGGGGACTATGAAGTCACCCCTGTTACTAGTCAGGCTCATAGTCAAAAAAGCACTTGTTGCGTTCCACGATCCACTTATGTTCCGACCACCGGAGCCCTTGCCAGTCATTACTGGTCCCAAGTAGACACCATTGGGCAACCAAATCATGTCTGGGAAGGGATGAGACAGGTGTGATCGCATTGAAATGATCGACCATAGGTGCCCCAAAATGGTCGTTGCTAATATTTCCTGGTCCTAAGCTTCTCTGTGAATTTTTTTTCAATTTTGCTTTTTCATGTCTCATGCTGATTTAGTTAATTACTTATTGTTTACGAAGCTTGTATATCAATTTGTCCAACTAGTCAGTGCGAAATGGGAACTAGTCACGTAGAAAACTAAAAAGGAATTGGTATATAGCCTGACTATGACTCATAGCCACTAGTCCCCACGGCTAACCACTAGGCGTGTGAAAAAATTTGAATAGGAACCCTCTAAGGTATACTTTCCCTAACTACCGCCCTGCCTGTGGTACCATATATATTTTAATATCTGAAGCATCATCCCGGTCCATTATTCCACTCTCTATTGTACTAGATTGTACTTACCTCTACGTACATTTGTAACAAAGCCATCAATCTGATGACTCGCGTCACTGGTATGTGGTGTGTAGGTATTGTGTTCAGTATTGTATACAATACACGAAGAGAAGTTCTTGTACTAAATAATATTGCAGTAAGCTGCGGGACATATCATGATTCTTGCAATTGTGTGCACATACTCTCGAGTTTGTACTCTCTTCCAAGGAGTTCGAGCATGATTGCCACCTGACTCGCTGCACCCCAACCGTCACCACAAGCCCTCTTCACCCGTTTCTACCAAAATCCATCTCCAAAATGTCCTCCGGCCTCGCCACCAAAATCGCCTCGTCCTCCACCGCCTCCACCTTCGACCTCTCCCACCTCTCATCTTCGACCATCACCACCATCGTCTCCACGGCCTTCTCCAAGCCCCTTCCCATCGCCGACATGATCCGCCTCACCTTCGTCGTGGGGGGAGGGAAAGCCACGCGCGGAAAATACGACGAGGGGGCGTTGAATGCCGTGGTGGGAGCGTTGCGGGGTTGTGGATACAGAGAGGAGAGGGGCGGAGGATGCGTGAAGGAATGTGCGGGGAGTTTTAAGGTACAACATGATACGGGGAAGAATTTGAGGACTGTGGTGGTTTTTCCATTTATTTGCGGTGGAGAGAAGAATGAAGAGGAGGAGGAGGGGAACGAAGAGGAGGAGAAAGGTTTGATTCCGGAGGGTAGCGTGGGATACAAAATTGCTATTTGTCCAATGGCCACATTCACTTCACTTCTCGCCCAGAATTGTCCAACCTACCTCCAAAAGAAGCAATGTCTCCGTACTTTATCAGGACTGATCGATATACAATCCGATATAGAACATAAAATGATGAATGGTCAACAGCTCCAAGCCTCCGAGAAATCATTCTATGACTCGACCATAGAATTGAGTGAAAAAATGGAGCACGTTCAAAAGGAAGCAACCAAACACATTGAAGAAGGCATGTTGACTAGCGAAGAGAGGAAGATATTGATTGAAATGAACGAGAAGAGGATTCAGTCTTTAATGAGCGAGGAGAACAGTGCCAGCGTGGCCGAGCAGCTCAAGAAGGCTGTGGCACGAAAGGAACTTCTGAATCGTAATACTGAAGAAGCTACACTGCCTCCTCTGAGGTTAGAAAGCCACATTAATACTCTTCGGAAGAAACTGTTACCGCTCAAAGCCTTAGAGGAGGTGTCGCACCAGAGATATTTGAGTATTTCCGAAACCAAGGCATTATCCGAAATGGACGACTTGGAAAGAGAGATCGAGAGGTTAGAATGCGCGTGTCGGGGATGGTTTGAGGACGAAGAGTCTTTCTTGAGGAGGGTTCAGGCAAGTCGGGATCAGTTCGAAGCAAAGAACGTCAAGAGTGCGAAGGGTGGCAAGATGAGCGTTGCTGGGGGTAGTACGGCACGAACTCTGATGAGTTCTGGAAGCGGAAGTACGAAATGGATTTTACCGGACGGTAACAAATCGAAGGGAAAGAAAAATGCATGGGGCAGTGATGCAACGAAGAGGAGGAATGCTGCCGGAGGGGCGGTGTTCTCTGCCATGATGATGGATAGCTCAAGCGAGGAAGAGACTGACGATGACGACGATGACAAACGAGAAGGCGCGTTTCTCAGGACGGTATCAGTGCCGAGATTTATCCCTGATCAACAATCCAACTTTTTGACAAGCCCCAGATCTATGCCGAGTGTCAAGTCGGTTGGATCGGCTTCGAGGAGCACCGCCGATTCAACTCTTACAAGTTTGTCTCCACTTACTGCATCGAGCAAGACTGTTGCGAGTCTGCCTCATTCTCTGTGTTATGATACGTCTATTTCTACAGAAGTAGCGGAGTCGAAATTGAAAAAGAAGAAGAAAAGGAGCAAGTCAAAGAAATCCAATAGCAATGACTGCGATCCGTCAAGTGATATTGCAGGTGATGATGCTTCTAATCAAACATCTCAGTGTAATGCAGTGTCAAAATTCACGTCTGACGAATACACGGTATCGCAGAGTCTCATGATGTTTGCATCACACCTCTTTCAGTTGGTATTGGCCATTCTTTCGTTCTTGCTTTCTATTGTTACTGGGATCTTCACTGGAGGCAAAACATCAACATCTAAAAACCAAAAGGGAAAATATAAAGTTGGCTAAATGTCCATCACGAGATTAATGTGATTGTGGTTAGATAACGAAAAATTCTGCAAGGGATTTTGATAACGAGCTGTTACTGAGGAAGCCGCGCCAGTGCATTATCATGCCCTGATGTGTACTTCGTGTAGGACAATCAAATAAGGAAATTAGACAACCACTGGAAACCATCTTTATACCCCATTCGCCTCACAACTGAACACATGAAAACCTCTACCGGGCAAGCACTACTCTCATTTTCGTAATATGGAGACGCAACATTTTTCCCGTATGTATCCACTAAACCCAATGCATACTTCAACTCCTCTTCTGAAACAGCCGAGGGCATATCGATTTTATTCCCCAGAACTAGAAACGGTACCCCTCGAAGCTCCTCGCATGAAAGCAGATTGTCCAACTCACGTTTCGCCTCAGGAAACCGTTGGCGATCTATCGCGTCAACAAGGAAAACCACACCATCCACAGTAGTAGTGTAATCCTGCCACAATCTCCGGGCCGTCTCATGTCCTCCTAGGTCGAACGTCTTGAGCTTCAACTGACCCACAATAAGTTCTTCGGTATTGGGGTGTATTGTAGGTTCTGCCGATACGGCTCTATTGTCTTTCAGCATTCGAAGCAATGTTGTCTTTCCTGCGTTGTCGAGGCCGAGGAATAGTATCTTTGCATTCTTGTGATAAAGTCCTGTAGGCGCGGCGGAAAACGAGGCAAGAAAACGACAGAGTTGGTTGAAATATAACAAAAATCAATGACAAGGAAAACGTCTCCCTAGCAGCGACAATTAATTCACTCCATACCGAATGACGCTAAAAGACTATAAAACCAATCCCAAACAATCGACATGATTCATTCGAGAAGCTATATGGCAGAAAGACGTGTGGATTCGATAGAAGATGAATTGCGCGTGAAATGTTGATGAGATGAATACACAAGTGTTTAAATTTCAATCGCACTTTTGAGATTTTTTATAAAACCTGTGATAATGTTGCTGATCGTTTTTGATTCGTACGCTTTCGAAGCGTATGCTTTTCATGCTCATCTTCTTCATTGTATTAATTCCTTAGCCGTCATTACTCTCGGCACATATTGCTTGCTCCTTCTTTAAAGAAATCTACAACCAAATGTAAAGTTCCAGACAAAGTCTACTAAATCGAATTGCGATTGCCAATTCTACATTTATTTTACAGACTCGATCATTCATCCTCCCGTACGAGCTGAATTGTCTTAGATCTACCTAACAAAGAAATCATGTAAATTAAGGAACGAACGCACGAGACTTGCCGTGCAAATTATGTAGACTACCTTTCAACATTCGACTTCAGAATTCTGCTAGTGCCTTGAATGCAACTAGCAATCCCGTCAGAAGTGTGACACCAAGTGTATGGGCAACAGACATAGCAGCAGCAACACTTGTGGTAGCAGTTTCCGCTGCCGAAGCAGAAGCAAATTGTAAACTCGGAATCCCTCTTGTCTCTGTCGCATAACTCTCATCTACAGTCACTGTGCAGTCGTTCGTCTGAGGAAAACTCTTTGCCTCCAGGATACCTCGCATTACTTGAATCTGAGCATTCTGACCACTTATGATTTCACGTAAGATGATCTCCATAGCGCAGTCAGGTGCTTGTTCAGACTCTTCGTCGGTAAGATTATCGCACCGAACCCTACCTGTTCTGAGAAGCGCCTTTGCCATATTAACGGCGTTCTGGTGATGAGGAATCATCTGATGAATAAATAAAGCTATTTCATCCATGCCCCCCTGAACGCTAGAAGTCATTCCTGCCATCATTGCGCAATTCATGGAATCAATGCATTGCGAAAACTGCTGAAGGACGACATCTTGACCTTCGGTATCACAAACAAACTTTTGTGGACATTCAGGATGAGGAAGTTGAAATCCATTAAGGCCGTATGAGCCACAGATAGAGTCATGACCGGTCGGAGTTTCATATTCATAACCTAATTCGGGTACGTCGCTCTCCTGGATAGGGAAACCATTCTTGAGAAGCTTTATTCGACCAGCCATGAACTCGTGAATCTAAAAAAGAAAATGTTTTGTCGTGACATGAGCTTGCAAGGATGGAGTCAAGAAAAAGCAACACCTCATGCAATACTCACGTGACAGAAATAGAAGATGTCTTTGTCATAATCTGTATCGGAATCAAACGTCAAATAGGCACTAAACTGTCCGTATCGAATCCATTCTGTGATGGGATGTTGAAACATACTTTCATATTCATCGAGACCAAAGTGTGCATAATGGTCCATGCCGGAATTTTCAACATCAAAGTTGGGGTAAGTACCAAGGTATTGGTCATTAAGATGATACATCGGAGCTGGACATAAGAGATCAGTGCTGCAATTAGAAGAAGAGCCTGGGGGCACGATACCAGGTTCGAGTTCATCGAGACCAGCATGGTCTCCATCCGGGTAATAGGCAAAACCAAGTGGGTGCATGCTATGAATGTGTAGCAACAGGAAGTATGTCGTGACGATTTGAGTGACGTTCTGAATTACGACGACACACAAAAAAGCTCACAAGGCACTTTGCAATTGTTACTCACTGGTTCGAAGGGTCCGCCTGTATGAACTGATATGTTTTTCCTAATTCAATGCCGAGGGTTGGATTTGGAACATCGCCGCACTCTAGAAACCGAAAGTATCCAAGCTCACTTGCGAATAGGTCGACGTTTGCAGTGAACTTGCAGAACTCATTTCCTGATGAATCGATCGTACAGTTGGCATTACATATACTCTTTGACGATTCCACTGTCTTCAAGATGGAGAGAACCCAGGCGGTGAGGGCGAGGTGAGTAGCCAGCGTGGGCATGGTGTTACAATAATTTCTGATCGAGGCCGGTCGGGACAGGTTCGGCTCGTGATTAGCAGGGCACTATGTGGTCGAGTTCACGAAGAGTCCACAGCAGCAAAAATTGACAGATGAGGTTTGTGATGGCGGGAAGAGGTATTGTACCATAATGCATTTTATGGTATTGTATTATTAGGAGATCATGAGTGGTGGAGTCATGTGTGGGGTGCGCAGAGAAAAGAATGCATGGCCTAAATTCGGTATGGTAGGTACCATACACATAATATTATTAAAATATGTATTACAAGTTAAGAAGAGTATGAGAAGGTACTATCTTGGTTGAAGTAAGAAGTGCGTCATAGGGACCGACGTTAATAGGCCGGGTGACAAAAGTTGCAAAAGGTTCGACAAAAATCCAACTTACCACCATGCTCCGGAGTCAATTCCAACAATTTTGTCATGGGACAAAAACATATACCATATTTGATTCTCCTACTAAATATTTTCTTTTCCAGTCACAAAATAGTTCTTGTGGTGGGAATAACAGACAAAATTTTCTGGGCCAGTTCAAATTAACTCCCGCGGGTGTGAGTTAATCGTGTTGGAATAATTAGAGAGTTGCGGGAATTTTATGTTCTTCCACTAATGAGATACATAGAGCTTTGTTCATCTTGGGAAAGTACCATCAAACATCAGATAAAGTCAGAATTCCCTCAAGTCTAATTTTCTAGTCCAATTTTAAATTTTAGGAAAGATATTTTTCCGTTCCCAAAACCTTACATCTCCACTCACATCTTTTCTAGACCCTATTTCAAATTTGCCTGATTAATGAGACTGATGAGAATAATAGATAAGCAATTTCTACAGAATTCAAATTAATAGCTGATTGATTAGGGTTCTGTATCTTAGCATGCATTATGGAAACAAAAGAGAATGACTATACGCTCTAGCCTCACTCTCTGATTGATTGTTGAAAACATTTTGCTTCCATAACTGTCCCCTCGATTCATCTTTAAATTAGATGGAAAGGAGGTAAATGGATTAATTGTCGAACAAACAAACAAAATTTGTTGCATTGAGACTGGAACAAACCATTGTTGAATTTGAATGCAACCTAGGCTCATCATCAAACCCGCAAATGAGAGAAGCATTCAGAAATGCAAGCACAATCAACAATAATTCAAATAAATGTTGCATGAACTCCACAGCTCTTACTCTAGCTCTGGTTCCCAATGCTTTGATTGATGATCCATAACAAATGCACAATATGTGTATTGGCTGATCGCCTCTCTCAACAAAACCTCAACAATGACATCTAACATGACTTTGACACCTCGCCATGTATCCATCCAAAGCCACCTTGATTGTTGGAGCTGGCAGCAATTTAAAACCCTCTGCCCCTAACAGAATAGTGCTCTGCTCCCCTTCCTTACCATGTCCTCGGATCGGATTGAAATGATGTGGTAGAGGCTTTGTTCGGAATGGCTGGGCTTAATAAAATGATGAGAATGATGAATATGGGAAAGTGACAGTTGCAAAGATGTATTAACAAAGTTTACATTAACTGATTCATTTTTAGGCAACTTGGTTAACTGTCATGTACTATTTCTGCGACTGTTTGGCTAAAGCTGCATAGCAATGAGGCCGAGCTCGTGGAGACGATGATGTCGCGATGCCTTTGCGGGCTTCGCGGACGCTTGCAGAGACAACAATGTGGCGATGCCTTTGCCGGATTTGAGTTGTGACGTGGTTTTGCTACAAACAACGGTTAATGTGTAGCGCTTTTGGGTTACGTGGAATGGAGCCGTAGAAGCGCTCTTTTGATGGTTGAGACATCATAATTGCTACATTGGCACGGTTTGGTGCGTTTTTTCATATGTTCAAAAATAACTGACATATGTTTTTATGTGCAACACATACAAGATTGTTGTCAAATATGGTGTTGAGGAGATCCTATGTGGCGACACCTTCCTGATGGATCGAGGTTTCAGGAAATGGGCATGTGCTCCATGGAGAGGTCCCCAAGGGAGTTGCAATGACGGACGCTTTCTATAATATGCATATTGTGCCATCACAATTACTGGTCAAATATGCGCAACATTGCTAACATTTAAGTGACATTTTAATTTCTCTGGTACCTTGGCTACGTGTTTGACCACAATACATTAATTTTTATGTTTTACATTTAAGCCTATGTGTCAATAATCTTCCGCAGGTCCAAATAAGATGATTTTGCTATCTTTGGAGTTGCCATCGGGTTATCATAGATGAGGAATTGGAATGATCACGTCCACATAACAGCTGTACAAGGAAAAATACACATTGCATACCTACGCTGGAAGAAGATCTGGAAATGACACCGCATCGCTTTCACGAGACACACAGGCCACTTTTCTGTCGAAGGAAATATCAACACCTTCTTTATCAAATGAATAATCCACGTCGTCATCGTAAAGAACATCAGGGAGTGAAACCGAGTCTTCATTGTGAAAGGTTTTGGTACCTTCTTTGTCGTAAGCATCCATGCGTGATGATGCCTCAGTCACTTCAGCCTCGGTCACTTCGTTCTCGTAAGAGTCGAGTGATATGTCGACTTCTCCGTCGTCATAGATAATTTCAGGGAAAGATGCCAAGTCTTCAACATCTTCAATATTTGAAAGATGGACAGGTTCTTTATCACCTAATAACTTCACGTCATTGCCATGGGAGACTTCAACCTCTTGATCAGTTGAACCATTGATGACCTCTGCTTCACAAGTGACATCCACTTCTCCCTCAACATCATAGGTAACATCTACATCTCTCTCCACATCGTCATCTGTTCCTTCTTCAACACTAACTTTCGCCTGCTTCTCCAAAGTCTTTGACTTTTTCGCAGCAGTTTTCTGCAGCCTTCGTGGAAACACTCTAGAAACAGCTCGACACAATATAAACACAACCGGATTTACGATAATGAGACAAAAGAGCGCCATCATTACAGCCGATGCAGTATCATTTTTCCAATCAAGCCAGGAATAGATTACACCATCTTCCTCCTCTCGGTACGGATTGGACAGTCCGGAAAAGGCAAAAGCCACACTCCAAACGAGGTATAGTGCGACAAACGTTTCAAAGAGATAAAATTGCTTCATGCGAAGTGGAGTTCGGTTGATAAGAATACCTTCTATGAAAAGTAAAATGATACCGGCACCATGCATGATTAAGTTTGTGTAGTCGACAGAGCCGTTGTATTCAAGGAGCCAGAACATAAGTGTGACGACTATTTGTGATGGAAGGGATATTGCGAATAATGCCTGCGCGTCATGCATGAGTCCAATCGAAATAGTTAGATCGATAATGCAGAATCATGAGCGCACGAAACAAATGATTCCACAAAATTACTCGGAATAAAATAATGACATCTCTCACCCACGTAGCTTTCACCAGCGCATCGGCATGATCTCTGGGCCATCTCGCCAAACGCACAGCAGCTGCAAACGAACATATAAAGTACGCACAAACTGCAATCCAAGCCCAATTCGTGAAGTAAGCCATTCGAAACACGTTGGGATCCTCCAACGCGGTCAATACTGAAAGTGCCAAGCATCCTCCCATCAAGAGAAACTTTATACCGATGCATATGAATCGTGGACGGGGCGAGAAGGTGTCAACCACACTTATACGGGGAGAGGCTGCTCGTTCTGCCTCAATCGACGAACGTTTGCGGTATGATTGCCTCGTGGGGGTGAGGTTGACGGATGGTTCGACTAGGTCGAATACGGGGAAGGAGAACTCACGGTAGGCTGTGATGGCGGCAATATGAATGGTGGATAGCATCTTCATGGTTGTGTTTTACGCAATTCTTGAGACGAATGTTATTGGAATCCGATTTAAATTCTTCTGCGTGTTATCAGACACTGTAATATTTAATCTGTACACCAATTGATGTCAGCAATAATTTAATGCATGATGTGTAAAGCAAACAATTTCAAATAGCATTGCATGATTGGTGCATCCATGTGTTGTGTACAAGGCTACACATTATGTACCGTACGATACCATTGATATTGTACTTTTCTATTTAGTCAACGTTCATGTGTCTTATTTGAGCACGGACAGCGACAAACTAGTTCTTTTCCTCTTTCGTCGCGTGAAAATCAACCGTCAAGTAAATGGCTTATGTCTACTGCGATCGCGCCATATTTTAAAAATCTAAGAGACTTAGTCACACAGGAATTCAATATGAAGGATTTGAAATTCATTTTCAAATGAAATCTTACCTAAGAAATTGGCTGACCGAAAATAATTTAAAAGAGAGTCTTAAAAGAGAAGGACTATCGTACCTCCCGTAAAATGCGGTGCTGAAGACACACCCTACCGCATATTATGGTGACTAGGCCACACCCTAGAGAAGGCCACACTTTGCAAAATCTCAACAATTTTACAAACATTTTTGTTTTTGGGCCCTTAAACCTTCTTTTTTCGCCTAAATGCACTGGGAATAGATTCCCCATTGCATGACCAACATGCCCATATGTTTGGCTCCCCGTAGTTCCCATTGGTTCAAAAGTTTTGGCTGATAGTCATGTAACTCACCACACATCACATGGCTTTTTTGGTGAGCCTTTGTATTTACATAGTATTTTTATAAGATGTTTCCATAATCTCACCAACCACCAGAACGGCTTGTTCCAGGTGTTTGTACCATGGCATCAAACAATGGGCATGCATGTGGTAAGCACCTTACAGTTGCGGCAATGTGCTGCTGTTGGGAAGGACATCATGTGGCTCTGGCATATTGTTGTCTCTAACATCTGACAGGAATGGCACCTGATGAACCCGCCACTTGTTTTTCCTCTTTGTGGGAGAGCACATTTAACATTTTAATGATGTAACCTAATTTAATTTTAGATGTAATAATAGAAACTGACAAACTAGTAAATAATTGAAATGTAATTGCATTAACTAATTCTTAGAATTGGTGGATTGTTGTGTCTGCCGGAGATGGCACCAAATGAACGTGCGGCTTTCGCAACAGCCGCTTCCATGCATTCCAGCTGATGCAGACTGCTGCCGAAGCGATTATCTTACACCGGCAGCATCAGGAAATGCCTCTCAAAGAATGCATCCAGTCCCCCTTGTGAATCCCCGACCCTCTTTCATCAAAAGTATATGCAGCAATAGCAGATGCGGGACGGGAGGTTTGCTGTGTATAGCACGATAAAAAGGTGGGCAGTGAGTGGGCGCGAAGGTACAGAGCCTCCTAGAAACAAAATAAATTTGCACGAACAAAGGCAGCTTAATAAAAAAGATAGAAATACGGTACTATCTATGATTTTTTTATGTTTTTTTTATTTCACATGCTTTAGGTTACCAAAAACATGGTGAGAAGGCCACGCTTTACAGGATCTCGGAACATTTGCTGTGGCCTACTCACCATAAAATACGGTAGAGCTAGACCATACCATACTACAAGTACCATGGACCTGATTCAAATGCTACCCCCAGAACTACCAAAATTTACCAACTATATGTAGAAAAGTCCAATAAAAAGCATGTAAATGCTATTACCGTATAAATTATTGCAAAGGCCGCACCAAATGATGTGCTGAGATTCCGTAAAATGTGGCCTTCACACCGTGGCTTTGGATTGGTAAACAAAATATCAGTGTGACTATAGCATGAATTCTTACCACCAACGGAGGATAATAATTTTTTATAAGAGTTTCTACAGTAGAGTACTGGCTATTGTGACTTGGTTAAGGGTACATAAATACAAGTGCATATTTTTTCCGCTAAATTTAATAAGATAACCTGATAAAATCAACCATCTCCTCACATGATAATACTATGAACCACCTTGAACCACCCCAATTATCCTTTGGCCACTTACTTTCAATCGTGGATCACTTTTTTGCTCATTGCTCATCAAGACAAAAGTTTGATCAATTGCGCGCACATAATGCTATTACTTTAGATTATTTGCACCCAAACGCAGTGTATGGTGTGGGATTTAAATGATTTGTTGTATTTTGAGGACACACTTTGACCATATGCTGACGGAAATTATGAATCATCCTGGTCTCAAATTCTATCAGGATCTTCATGGCCATCAAGGTATTACAAGCTGTTCTCTTGAAGGTATGCTTTTGTACCCTCTCAAGACATTGGCATATGGTGTGCCACATTCCGCTTTTGTCAATTACTTTGAACTATCCATTCAATTTGGAATGAAATTGTGTAGAGAGTTCGATTGTGCAATCCACGCTCTGTACATGAAGGAGTATGTGTGGGTTCCCAATGAGGTGGACCTACGTAATATTAATCAATCCATGGAGTGGACGGTATGTGGGATCCCTTGACTGCTCACACACAATTTGGAAAAATTGCCAAAAGGCATGGGCAGGTTCCTATGAAGGAAAATATATCAACCCCTCCATAGTGCTGGAGAGTATTTCTGATTATCATATATTTTTTGGCATGGTTCTTATGGATATGCCGGTACCCTTAATGACAAAACAATCTTTGAGTTGTCACCATTTCAAGAATGCCTTCTGGATGGTACATTTGAAGAGAAAGAGTTGTTGTCAGGTGTTGTGCCATTCTCCATTGCAGGTGAGCAATTTAACAAAATGTTCATTCTCGTTGATGGAAAATACATGAATTTTTCAAGATTTGTAAAGGCTATACAAACATTATTGACAAGAAGTGAACTAGGTTTACGACATGGCAGGAAGCTGCACGGAAGGATATTGAGAGGTCCTTTGGTAAATTAATAATTATGTGGAAATTTGTGTCTCGTCCAATCAAATTTTGGAGTTTAAATGATATTGCAAGAAGAATCTTGACAGCATTGATTCTTCACAATGTCATTGTATCTGATTGTGTGATGAATGATGTTAACATGCAATACAATCCAGTGCACTCAGTGGAAGCTTTTGGCAATTTCCAGATGGAAACACCACAAACTACACCCGAGGTAGAAGTTGTTGTTGACCATATGATACTGCAGTTTGTTTGTGATGTGGTTGCTGTTGCTGGTCATTGGGAATCACTGGCTAATGAAGAAAAACACAGTCGTCTTCGTTCTGCATTGATGCAAAAAATTAATATGTTTCCAACAATATAAAATATATAAAATGTAGTACACCACACAAAAATTAGACTTACAATTCTGTCATTCTTATTATTTGCATTGCTTGTTGGTAGTTCCGCATCCTCATCACAAGATTAATGATCTTTTTCTGTCGTTTTCTCTCCCTCCTTTTCTTCCACCTCCTCCGCATTATCAACTGACTCCTGGCCATCAGAACTCTCTAAATCAACATCATTGTCATTTTCTGAATCACTGTGATTGAGTTCATCATCATCACTTCCTTCACTGTTGATCTTGATCACATCATCATTGCTCTGTGTGAGCAATTCCATCATAGCTTCAATTTGTGTCATTACCAATGTCATCTTTTCAATCTGTTTTGTGACAGCAAAATATTCTTGCAGTTTTCACAAGCTTGCAAGCTTACCTTGTTTTTCCAAAAACTCCTGCTTCCAAACCATTATACTGAAGCCATTCTGTCATGAGAAGCGGCCATCTTCCTCATGGACTCATTTGCATCATTCATTTGCACATTTTGCTTATGTTGTTCCCCTATGTGCTTTTTTGCAGCCTTCACGCCCATGGGCTGATACATACCAGCTCCTATAGGTGGTGCCGAATTGCTCATCTCTCCTTTTGACAGTGCAGTTTTCTATGCGAAAACTAATGAGGTTGGGTTGATCATGGGATTGAAATGTGGCATCTCATGAAGATGTTTTGAACACTCACAAAAAGGGAAGACTTCTCTTCACCCTCTTTGTATTCTTTCACCACAATGTCATAGAGCTCATCATCTGAGTCTACACCACTGATCTTTTGCATCTTCATGTTTTTATACCTGTTGAAGGTATTCATGGATGGCTGGATGGTTCTTGTGAATTGACCCTTCAAGGACTTTGGAGAATGCTTGTAGAACGTTCTGTTTTCTACCTCATATCCAGAGAGCAGAACAAAGCTCTAAAATATTTCC
>JALLPD010000403.1:0-16612 GCA_036940065.1 Cyclotella cf. meneghiniana
AGGTGGAGCACAGCTACCTGTGTCAACTGGGACTTGGCCTCAGTGATATGTCTGGGTATTTTTACATGTTGGCTCATAAGTGAGACTCACCACAACTAGGTGAGTGCACAAGTCAACACTAAATTGTAGGGCTATCGTACGACAGTGACCTAAGCTAGATGCTAGGGAGAATTTTAGTTGTAAATGAGAGAAGTAGAAATCCAGATGGTTGGAATTTTCGATTAAATTTAATGAGCTATGTGAACTGATTTAAACTGAGGACTCCAACTGCCAGTCCTAATGCTTTTTTCATATAATTTACATGATAATCGATTTGATTGGATGTTGGCTGCAGGTAGCATCAGCTCTAATGGAGTTTGGTTGTAGGTTGTGTCAGTTGCAAGACCTAATCCTTTCTTCATCTGCCACAACTGCCAGTGGAATTTTATTCCAAGAGAAAGTTTCTGAGAAAAAACATTTCTTTTGTACATTAGTTTCTGATACATATACTGGGTAAGTATGTGTCTGNATTTTCTTGTGTATTTCCTCTGTACTATACAAAAGGAAGAGACAACTCTTGTGTCTTGATTAAGGGAAATATTTTGGACGTTTCCTACCTAAAGAGACATGTAGATACTTGGCTCACATCACACTCAAGAAAATACGTAAGATGCATTTCCTCCTCTACACAAAAAGGACAATAAGCATGGGTAAGACAGAATATTTTTACCAGATTCATGCGATTTTCTGGTAAATGTGATGTAGGCCAAGTATCTATGGCCATGAGCAGTACACATTTTAAGTACTTCTATTTACTCAAAAATGTCAGTGGAATACTTTCCTTTTGTCCCTAAGTGGAAGTTCATGAGAAATCTCTAAATGTGTTTTCTTTCTCAAAAAAACATATCTAAAATTGAGTGGTTTCTCAGAAACATATATCAAAATGATGTTCCATTCACACAAATACAAATAAAACACTCATTCTTTGGCATATAAGTTCTGTTTACTAGTAGCAAGCATGGAGGTTCTGGAACACCATGCTCTTGGCACAAGCTTTAGAAATAAGCTCATAATAAAAATTATTACCCAATCTTCACTATGACCATAATATATAGGACTCCTGAACATGTCCATTTTTGGAATGCAAAAAATGTGTTGTCAGCTTAGCTTTCTTTTGGATTCTAACATAAGGACAATTGCTCACCTCTCACATATAAAGTTTGAATTGTTGTTTGCAATTTAAGATATTTGCAGAGTGATTAACAGCAATTGAAAAAAAGTCCAAAAGGTGTAAAATTTTACTAAAGAATGTTTTACAAAAGGTCCCAACAATGCGTCAAGAAAAAAGTTTTTAAATCTTAGTTCAATATTGGGATTTAAAAAGGGGATAATTGCTCACTTGTTAAGTTTGTAATTGTTTTTGTTACTAATGCTAATTATGGGTTATTGTCGTGTCAAAAGCAGAGCATTCTCGTATCACAATCATAGCAAGGTTACTTATTTCCATTTCACACAAACAATAAATCATGTTTAAGCACACATAACTCTGCTAGCACAATCATTTGATCCTTGATTAAAGTGATTTTGTATTAACCATGATAACATAACATCTTTACAAAAATCAAGGGAATCAAAATAAACCTGAGGAAATTTTCAAAGAAAATGTGCAGCAATCAATTTGGTATTGGAAAAAGCTTTGATACTCAGCTTGATTGATAAAACCCTCTTGCATCCCCTAAATCTGATTGTTGCTCTCTCAGTATTGTATTGTAGGCATTGTCCTTTCCTCCCATTTACTCTTGAATCCAGTTTTCTTGCATGTAACAGAATGCTCTTCCCTTTCCAATAGTCAAGATTGTAATATTGCATGGATGTGAGAATTTGTGATATTTCATTGTGAAAATTCAAAAATAGGATTAGCCGACTTTGTGTTCAATTTTCAAAAGTAAAATACACCCCTTGCTGTTTACCTTTGATGTAGGATAAGGGAGTAGTGCCCCATTTTAACAGGAGCAGAAATGGCAATGTCTTGCTTAAGGATGAGTGCGAATCCAATGATCTTGGATGAAAATGTCTGTATTTTTCTAAACAATGTGCTTGATGTATCATTGCATGCAATGACAGTGTCAAGGGATAGTGTCGTACCATGGGCACACAATTTTCATTAATCATGAGCTCTGAATGTGGTTCTTGCCATTATGGTCATGAGCATATAGTTGGTGTTACAAGATGCTTTATTTTCAGCAAAGTGAGAATAAATTAAAAATTGGGTGGTGCAGTTGCATTTTTGAATGTTGCCCATAGGCAATAGCATGATGATAATTGCAGATATTTTTTGCAGGAGACACCATTTAAGAAACATATAGTGAGAAGGGGGGACACAGGATATGGTGATTGAAAAATAAAGCTGAGGAATGATGATCAAAAACATGTGATGGCCAAATTGGAGGTGAATTGAAAAATGCGTATAGACCAATAATTTTATTTATAGAATAGTACATCAAATTCTCACTGTTGCACTCAGACGCAAAAGACACACCATCCATGAACCTAATGACATCATGTATTGATGGTTCGCAAATATGTACCATATCAGCAAATTGTTGAGTTTTTTCAGGAGAAGGAAACCTAATGGATGCACTGGGATGATTATGCAATTGGTGCAAAACAATTTTCAGCAAAACACTGAGTGCTCATGAACAAGCTGAAGGTGTAACACGAAAAAGCAAGCATAAATGCTTAATGCCAATGGTGCTGCCCAGATATAACAGTACGGGACCTAGCATCACATCTGGGAGCAATGACCACTTATGCCCTTTCTTGTTGCAGTATGCAGTCCGTCAGGGAGGTTCTACAATGTCCAGAAGTATCATGAACGCTTCTCAGGACAATCCTTTCATTAGAAGAAAGGACAACAAATCCCCACAGACCATCAGGTGTTGCCACGGTGAGAGATGAGGAGACAGAATTGCACTTATCAGCAGGTACGAGCACTCACGAAGGCTGTTGTGGTATTTTGCAGCAGTGAGAAACAAGAGCAACAATATGCGATGCCTCTGTTTCCTCCAAGGTCCCATTGGGGACCGTAGCATTATCATGTTGCTATCATGAATTGTGCGCCTACTTCATGGTAAATGGGTAAATCACGCCATAATTATTTAGCTGATTCGCTAAAGTCTCTACAAATGTCGCCAATAGATAGAAATCGCTAAATTCTTCTTTTGGGTCAGCTTTGGGCAAATAATATCAATTATGACACAACCTTAAATGTGGCGAAATCCGAACCAGATCGAAACCAAATTCGGGATATGGTTTTTGGTATGTGGGTACTATATTTGGGCGAAAAATCGAATTACGGCAGGAACCCAATGCGGATCTTGTTAGGATGTTGTCTAACCTTCGTTGATCGAGCGGATCTGAGCATTTTCAGTCACGGACATGTCTTATTCCGCTAAGTACCATGTTATAATTAAGCCATAAATCAGTACGACATGAAACGGTAAATTTCCGGCTCTAAAGTAGCCGAATGACCCGAAATGAGAAAGAAGGACCGCTCGATTACCGCTTGTCGTGAATTTGAAAAAGACCACAGTAACATACCATATTTACTGTAAAATAATACCTCTCCTCTTGCGCGTGTGTGAATCTTCCGTCGCGTTCAATTCCGGCAAGGTATGTTTATACGTACCATACCGAGCCATTACTACACAGTGTACGGACACTGCACCAGCATACCTCCTACAATCATTGCTGTTATGTTTTACATACCTTGGGGCACATCACTCACACGCATGGAAACCCGCTGCGGTGAAATGCATTGACCTCCTCTGCCGCCCGTGTATTTACCTACGTTGTGGCGGTCCACGCAACACGCCATCGTTTGCTAAAGCCAGGGTGTCGCACGGTATATCGTAATCGTCGTGAAAGAACAACGGCCAGCGAGGACTGTGCCTACCTTGTAGGAGAACCGCAACCTGCTGCGCAGAAATTAGCAGTCTTCGCACCTTTCGTGAATTCGTCGGTGGCTGCTGTTGGCTTGGCATTTGCTTCGAGCGAGGGGTGACGATTGACCATATAAAGGCATCGAGGCAGTGATAATTCCCGACAGTCAGTGGACCTGGCGATATTCCAGTTCCATCCCCGTGCCGCGGCGGTCATTGCTTGATAACACCCACCGGCCACCCATTCTCCAACATCTCGCGAAACAATGAGCATGATATTCGGCAAAAAGAAGAGCAAGGAGCACCCTTCCCCCTCCGCTCCAGCCTCTAGAAAAGCGCAACCCAAGGCTCCCCCGCCGCCGCCCCCGGCTCGCAGCAAAAAGGCCGGCTACAACGGTCAGCCGCCGCCTTTATCGACAACCGCGGGGGGAGACTCCTCCCTCCTCTCCAACCTGTCCCCGACGAGCTACGCCAAGCAATTCGACGACCTCGACAACGTCGTGGCGCTCGCATCGCCGCCTCCCCGTTCTTCCAAAAACGCAAAGCCGGTGGATCTCTCCAAGCACATGGACGGCCTCTCGCTGGGCGTCGCCCCACCCGACGGAGGGGGCAGCGCCGACGTACTCGATTTCGACGAGGACGACGCCGTATTCGAAGACGACCAAGATTCCATCGACGACCACGACGACGAGGGAACGGACCATGGACATTCGACAGCAGACGACGAACATAAATACAAAACGACCGACAAAACTGCACCGTCGAGACCCGATCGCTCGCGGAGTCACGTCAGAGACCGTCGTCGCATCATCGAAGCGAGTCCGCAGATTCGGGCAGAGCAGCAACAGCAACAACAGCACCGGGACGCGTCCTCTTCCAGTAGTTCCATGGGAGCTTACGACAATGCCAGTGTGGGGACCACGGAAAGCGAGGACGACGACGACGAGGGGGGGAAGAAGCACGGGGGCGGGGGACACGGGAGTGATTCCGCGGAGGATTATACGGATGATGAGGATGAGGGCGAGGATGGATATAAGGTGGGGGGCTATCATCCCGTTAAGATTGGGGAGGTTTATAATCAGAGGTGATTTATATACTTGTTGATTTATCGAACTTTTTCATTTTTTTGTTGTTCAAATGGAAAGGTCTCGGCGACAATATTTTTCTCATGTCGATTCACATTTTTTCTCTACAGATATGTCGTCATCAAAAAATTAGGATGGGGACACTTCTCCACTGTGTGGATGGTCAAAGACCGACGCGTCGTTACCAACAAAGCCCCGGCCAACCAGCCACCCGGCACAAACCAACCTATATTCTTCGCTCTCAAGGTACAAAAATCGGCTGATCACTACACAGAAGCTGCCATGGATGAAGTGGAACTCCTCGATTGTATCGCTCAGGAGAGGAAGCGGTGCGAGTCACAGCTCGTTTCCAAGGGTCCCATGTACCGAGACAATGATGGGATCCGTGCCATCGACAATGTCGACCACTCCAGACATGTCGCCACGCTATACGACTCATTCTTCCACAACGGGCCTCATGGAAGGCACATGGCAATGGTCTTCTCCATGCTAGGGTGCAACCTATTGAGTGTTATTAAGGCTCACAATTATCGAGGCATTCCCATACCCGCAGTCAAAAGGATGATCAAGGGCGTGTGCAAGGGATTAGACTTTCTTCACAGGAGGTGTCAAATCATTCACACTGATTTAAAGCCAGAAAATATCCTTTTGCAATTCCCCGATCAGATTTGTCCCCCCTCCGATTTTCAGTACGATGATGCCGGGGAGGATCATGCCGAAGACGATGATACCACCGGAAACAATTCTCAGCAGGAGGGTATGTCGATTGAAGAACTGGAGGCCATGATTAAGAATTCAAAAATATCGGCGGATGAAAAGAAACGATTGAAGAAACGCCTTAAAAAGAAACGCCAGAAAGAGCGCAGGAAACAAGCTAGTGGGGTAGACCTAGATCAAATTCTTGCCTACGAAGAGGAACTCGAAGCCGATCGAGAGATTCGTCAAACCCTCACCGACATGGCAGTCAATTCTGACTACAAGAAGCTGCCAGACTCGGCGTCCCCGAGCAAAAATGGGACAACCATCCCATTGAAAGCGGACGAAAACAAATTTGTTACTCGCAATTTCGCCCCACTGGACTCGACCCAAGAACAAATTGCAGGAATAATGAACGATACTGTTGTTTTGACCGCGGCGGGAAGAGCGGAGGTGGAAGCGCATCTTGGTGCTTGTGGGTCGTTGATGAAACGACAGCATAAAGTAGAAGGGATTGCGGAGGTGACGTTTTTGATGAGGGTTCATGGTTCCGAAGGGGAATTGGCGGAGTCTGTCACGGCGGCTTTGGATGGGATTGGATGTGTGCCTGCTGATGACGGGGGTTCAACCAAAGTTTGGTGAGTGGCTTATCCTATGGAACAGGAATGTCTCGTTCTTTGCTTATGCTATCTTTCACTCATGTCGCGCAATCGTTTATTAGGAGCTGCATGCTTTCCACTCAGAAACCTGGAACATCGGGCTCAAAGGAGAAAGCCGTCAAGGCCATGTTTAGCATTTCACAAAAAGGAAGGAAAGAGATTAATGATGGAGTAATAAACGCGTGGTCCATCATAGCTCGTCTGATGGACGGGAACATTGGAGAGAACAAGTCGATACTTCCTCCGTCTAGCACCTCTGGCGTACGGGCTAAAGCATTAGGGCCGCTTGCTGCAGGGAACAAAGCCTTTCCCTTCTCTGTATTTTCTGTCAGATTTTCTGTCCTTTCGACGATGGTTGTTTTGGGATTTCTCGAATCTAGACTTCCTGGTGTCATGTTCTTTACTTATCGTCGCGATGAGGGCTCTCCCCCTATGGATTTAACCGTGTTTGGTCCGCACAATCAGTCTATTTGTCGGCACCCCCTGGCATTGAGACTAAAAGAGAACGGGGCCAAGTTGAGCGTGGCCGGGGAGACCACGGCTCCACTGGCATCGAGTATTTTCGGGTATGACTTGCGACTTATCAAGAATTTTAATGTAAAGTCTACACCAGATCAGGAGGGGTCTTTTAATTTTGACCTATCCAGTTCTAACCTCGAGAGAGTTCATAGTTGGTGGAATGCCCGCCGTCCGATTTTTGAAAGAGTCAAATCTTTCTTGGGATTAGATTTGAAAACGGAAGGCAAAGACTCACAGATATTAACTCAACGACCCAGCCCAGGTCTCAAAGAAGGAGGAAAGAAGCCACCTGCGGAAACCCAAAAGAAGCAGACTGTCTCAAAGCCTGCTTCTCTGGCAGCGACCAAAGCTGCGATAGCACGTGCATCGTACCAACCGGACCTGAAAGATATGGATGTTTTAATGAGATCTCGTGCGGTCATAGTGGATCTTGGAAATGCATGTTGGACACATAGACATTTTAGTGAAGACATTCAGACACGGCAATACAGAGCGCCTGAGGTCTTGATTGGAAGCAAGTGAGTTTTTGTGGCCTGTTATTTGTCAGGTTCTTTGTGACTTCAGTCATCTTTAGCGATGAAAAATCTCACGAACATTATTTTTTTACGATTTCTAGGTACGATGCATCTGCTGACATATGGTCATTGGGCTGCATTACGTTCGAGCTTTTGACAGGAGATCTCTTGTTCGATCCACGTGCTGGGGAAGATTATGACCGAGACGAAGACCACCTTGCAATGTTTCAGGAGCTTTTAGGCAAAATGCCAAAAAAGCTAGCATTGGCGGGAAAGTACTCAAAGAACTTTTTCGACAAAAAGGGTAATTTGAAGAACATAAAACAATTGAAGTTCTGGCCTGTTGACGAAGTACTGCATGAAAAGTACCATTTTACTACTGAGGATGCGGAGGAAGTGGCGGACTTTATTACTCCCTGTCTTGATTTCGATCCCAATGAGAGAGCCACGGGGCTTGAGTGCTTAAGAAGCGATTGGCTACAAGAGGAAGTTGAGGATAGAGGACGTTGATTAAACAACAGAAGAAGAGGTTGAGAAGAAGGAAGAGGGCCTCCTGATCTGACATGTTGTCTGTGGTACTTATTTTTAATGAATGGTCACCTTTTAGAATCCACTATTTGATGAAATCGTTTCAAAACAATAGTTTGTAAACCATCGGAATTGGGTTTTGATTATCCTTTTTCTGTCCTTGAGATCAAGCAAGAGTATATTATGTGTATCAGGAACAAGAGTCAGCCGGAAGGGCGAGACCAAGCACCTCTACTCGCATGTGTTCCCTGTGGAGCGCGGCCACACCTACTGCACTGTTACCTCTATATTATATTACTTTTACGTTGGAACACTTGTGTACCGGTTCGCAGGGAAGGCGTAAAAACCTCGTTTTCTGTGATTATGTCTATCGGTGAGAGTATTAACAAAACAAAGGACTTCGTAGGCAACATAGTACGTCTATCGGTCCAATACCATATGGCATTGTCCCTGCGCGGCGAAGTTGGTCCTAGATTTTGCAATGTTGTACCATGTATATTATACAACCCCTTATGAAACACAACATAATAATTAAAGAGGTATGGTATGGTAGATAGATCGTCTAAGCGCAACACATCATCAAAATATCACCACACAACCTCGAGTCTGCCAAGAAGGCAACATCACCACCATGCATCAATGAGACGGCTACTTCTCATCGTCCTCACTGCCCTTACGGCAAGTTTACCCCCCACGCTCCTCCTCCACCTCGTTGCATCTCCCCCATCTTCGAAATCTCCCTCCTCCCTCGTAGGATGCGCAGACGCACTGCCCCACTCGCCATCTACTTCCCTTGGCATAACCTCAGCAGGTCTCGTGCTCTCCCCCAGAAACGGCGGCGCCTCAGTCGCATTCGCAGCACTCTCCTCGCTGATCGCACCCCCGCTCGTCGACTCAGAGCCGCTTCTTGGAGGAGGAATGACGTCACAAAACGTCATTCATGGTCATGGCGAATTTCACGTTCCTTTCTTGACGCAGGGGGATGCTGCGGCGGCGGCAACGGGAGGGATCGCAGGCAGAGGCGGCGATACATTCAAGCTGTCGGTGTTGGGCGCGAGTAAGGGGGTCGATCCGAGATGTACATATTCTTTGGTGGAGTTTCAGAATAATGTGAGTTTTTCGATCCTCATGACATGAAGCATGAGTTCATGTTTGTGGTGATTGATTTGTGTGCTGCGATGACACGTAACAAGGGATTGATCCTCTTGGCATCTTAGACCTTCCGCCGCGGACCGTTTGCATTGGGTTCGAATGTTTAACACGGAATATTCATTTGTCTCAAAATCACCACGTCATGTGCTACTTTCAAGTTCATCATTCAAGTTCGTCAATCGACACTTTCTTACTTGTGTCAACGAGCGAACGTGCTTTTGCCTTCAACATACGAAATGAAATCTTAACATCTCACAAAAAAATTTCCAAATCACCATTAGCATCCCGTCGAAGAGATTATCATCTACTCTGCACACATCGAACCGTCTGTCCTTTTCCCCAGGGACACGACAGAGCAAATAGCGCCAAATCCTCTCGAACCGCCTCCTCCTCCTCCTCTTTTTCCCTATGATAGCAATCTCGTTTCATCATTACAGCGAGAGCAACATAGGGAATTACATATTCATCCAGGATCGACCGTCACGGTCCCTGTTTCGATTATTCCACACTATAAGAGATATTATGGGTCCGGGCCTGAATCGGGATCAGGAGTTGCGATAAAAAACTCCGAAATAACAGATGTGCATTTTCGAGTTGATGCACCAGAAGGACTCAATACAACATCAGCAGCAGCATCAGGAGGTTCAGCAACAGCACCCTTGTTGAATGCTTCCTTCTCAGTGGTGACTTCGCAACCATGGGAAGAAATATTAGCCTCCACAATAGCAAATTACAACAACAATCTCGGTTCCATACAACTAGACCTCTCCCAAATGATATTATCAACAAAATCCAAACTGAATCACCCACCCCCCGCCACAATTCAAAAAGTCCTCCCCCAAGCTATAATATACGAAACATTACTTGCCAACACCTCGTGGGGATTCCTTCGAATGAAAGTACCCTATGTATGCAGCGTCGATTCCAAAGAATATACTTACGGTCTACCAAACAATTTAATTTTTATGGACGGTGGAGGCGGATGGTACGCAAGGAGAAACGCCACGCCATCGTGTCATGGGGATGACACTAATATGTCAACATTGCTCCACTCACAGGATCCCTTTGTATACAACATTTATATGGACAATCCATCCAAGGAGAGGATACAGGTGTGGGAGGTGTTTACAACAAAGTCCCAATTGGTTACCGTGGAGACTCAGAAATCATCCTCTTCAGAGGCGTCAACATACTATCCATTCGTGGGGGTGAACATCTCTCCCCGAGAAAATCATGTTTACATTGCAACTATTCGGCTGTTGCCACACCATCTCAGTCATTCCCTGCTTTCTTCGTTAACTGATCTTGGTTTCTTACAACTAAGAACAAGCGTGGGAGATTTTTCAATTGCATTGGATTTCATCCCCAATCGTCATAGGTGGGGTGTTGTTCATGGGATTGGGAGTAATTACAGCACATTGGGCAATGTGGAATTAACCAAAACCCACAAATTGCAAAGTTTACAAAACCAGATAAGCTCATCGAAATTGTGGGAAAGTGTACAATCGGAAAAATTGTCGATTATCAATTTTTACCGGAGGGCAGACTCGGATCAATCTCGAGCCACAGATCAGTTTATCAATCAAATCGTGGAACAGGGTCGAATGGTAGCATTAGATGCATTCCGGTATGTCGAGGGTTCTCCCGTGCTACTTGCTCAGCCAACCTCTATAAACTTTGGGGTTATTACCACTGGTACGCGGGCAATGCGCTTGCCAGTGAGCCTGGCGAATGCTAGTCCCACAGCTCTCTGCATTGTGCAAATATCCGTGACAATGCAAATGATCACGGAGGATGGAACTGCTGCCTTGGTCGACGATCCTCACGAATTTTCGGTGGGCGTAGATTTTATGGGCGGCCATATGATACCATTGTCTCAAAATGGTTCTAGTCATGAGTTTCCTCATAAAATTTGTATCTCACCAGGGATTTCCTTTCAGTATCCCATCAATGTTTGGTGTAAGTTCTTAGTTTCACGCGGACATCCTGTGACTCCGAGATCGTACATTGGAAGTATTATTCTACGAACGACACAAAAAAAGGAAACACTTAAAAGTTATGAAGATTGGAGACAAGAAACATTGTTGAATGATCCGTGGTCTCGAAAATTTGTAACCGTAGTTCCGTTTCAGGTATCGGTCATCCCCGGAAATTTCAGGATTTCTACCGATTCTCTGTTGTTTCCTACACATCAATCTATGCTTTCCGCTGAAGAACTTTCTGCCGTGAAGCGTCACAGTAAAAGTGAGGTCCCGGACTACTTTGATCGTGTTTTAGAGCTTGCAAACAATTTTGTTGTTCCGATCGCCATTTCCAGTATGGAAATTAGTAATTCTCGCGATTATGGCCTATGCAATTCCGTCTTTTCGATTCCTACTTCCGATTCTAGCAACGATTCTAACTGGCAATGGGCCGATAGCAATCAAATTTGGAAACTTCCCATTCGGTTCACTTTCAGTGGGGTTTTGAGAAATGTCCGTGTTCCAACGAAGTGTATTCTTACACTAGAAACGGATCGCGTTGGAAAGCAGTCATTGCCTTTGATTATTTACAGTGGGGAACTCATTGCAGAAGTGCAAAATGAAGAGGGTGGTGTGATGAACAATGAATGCGTGATATCTACCAAAGATAATTTGGTCAAAGGCAGGGGACTCGCCTGTTTGTATGATTGGATGGAAAGTAAAGCCGAGGGTCGGGTTTTTCGTGATAAAGTTATGGAAAGAGTCATAAAATCGCGCTGTTGCTCGCAGGCGTTTCGGGATAAATCTCCACCTGAGAAATACTTTTCATCATTGCTTTCCGGGAGCTTTTTGAATGATTTGGAACCTGTGTTAATCAAACTTGGCGCTGTCAGCAGTGGCAGTGTTGTCACTCGTTCGTTATTATTGACAAATTTGAACCCCGCCGCTGTCGAGGTTACAGCGTCGTCTGCCGCTTTTGACAACATGAGTGTGGCCATTGGTCACACCTCAATTTCTATCCTCAATGCACTCGAACAAATAGGCCCGAGCGATGACATACAGTACTTCCTAACAAACTCTCCGCTAGCTCGCTCGTTCTTGTCGAAATTGAAATATAAAGTCGACATATCGTTGAGCCCTCGCGCGATCCTGGGTGAACTTCATTCATTGTATTTTGGTCAAGCTGCGTTACAGTTATTTCAAAATTCTTCGGAATTTGAACGTAACGAAATATTCAACCAGAGAGAGGAAAACATGGATTGTTCTGCTGGACTTGTGTTTTCAACAGACGGATCATACTCAAAGGTGCTGACGTCTCGCAGGGCCGGGATAAAAAAGTGGTCAATCCCTCCTGGCGGTGTTGCTCGCTTTACAGTGACTGTCAGAACTCCCGATCGCCTTGAGTTGAAAAGTGACCTGTCTTCCTTCGTTGCAACCGGATTGGCATTGGAAACTAACCACGGTCAAGGTTTGCCAATAATCTTAACCTACAGTGTGTTGTTGGGCAAGCTGCATCTTATGCCGTCCGGAACAAACACTGTGGATAAAGATGCTAGGCAGATGGCACCAAACCGTGTTTCCTTGTTGAAAATTCCTTTGTTCGTCCGAGAAAACACATCTGGACCAGATTTTTCTGGAAGGCAGGGAGTTCCTATTTCGATCGAGAGCACCTTCTCCGAAGATATTTTTCTCGGCGAGATAAAAAGCTGCAATAGATGGTTTAAGTTTACTCACCTGCCGAAACAATCAGTGCAAGAGCACGACAAAAACAGCACAGACTTGGATAGCTCTGCGGAAAGAACTTTTCTATCGAATTACCTCACAGTCAAAGGGGTGAACAAATCTCTTGGGAATACGCCTGCAGTGTTACACGTGGGTCATGTTTATTCTGCAGTGTCATGTTCACATGAATCGGGTGATAGAAGCTTTTTCGCATGCGCTCTCGAGTGGCTTCAGCGCAGAGAAAATATCCAGCCTCATGGCTGTGGACTTTCCGAAGAGAGTTCTGTCATTATTCCATCAAATATCAACAGCGATGAAACAAAAATTGCAGCTGTCAAAAATGAAGCGATCAATTTTCTTAACGATGCTGTTACGTTGTTGTCGCAACGCCAAGGTGTGTTATTTCACTCCTTATGCTCTTCTGGGTTCTGTGTCCATGATGTTTTGCTGATGCTTTCTTTTTCTTCTAAACGGAAATTCTTCTAAGGTGCGGGTTATGTCACGCCTAATGATCTTCTGGTCATAATGAAGGCTTTCGCGGCTTGGAGCACTATTTCATCATTTGGTTTGAATGTCGTCACAGGTCATTTAGCTGCATTCACTGCGTACCATTATGGCGACGTCTCGATGGGTAACGAGACTAGTGCAACTAGCGGCGGAAACAGCACCAAGACTGCATATTCGAGCAAGATCCTTACGGAGACATTGAACGATAACAGCAATCTTCTATCTGTTCCAGTTTCTTCGGTGTTGTTGCAGAGCACGCTAGATTTTCCACAACTATTTGATGGCGAGAGGAACAATGCCATTGGTGTTGTAGAGTTCGACCCTACTCATGTGGCACAGACTTCAGCGATTTATGTCCCTGTATCCAACCCAACCGACATAAGCGTTCACATTCAATTGGCTGCCGTTGCTGGTGGTGTTGACTGGAACGAAGGAGTGTTCATGCAAACCTTTTCAACCGATCGGCATCCATGGTGGACCGGTGAAAGCTTTTGGATGTCTGGAAAAGACGGGCGTGTGATTGCGGCCTCTTACAATGTCACCTTTTCTTCTGGGACAGGATCTTTCGTCAGTCTAGTCAACCCATCCCTTCAAAGCATTTCAGCCTTCGTGGTTGGGTGTGGAATAAGGTGTGGCAGGAGAAGCGATGCCGAAAATGCAGGAGACGATGGTCTTTACAGTACCATTGGATCGGGAAGTGGTAGCCAAAGTGTACTATTGGGCCATCCGTGGCATATCATGGGAGATCTCCCACGACCAAGTGCGANGATTCTGTCCCGTCGCCGTCCTTGTTTGATTTGCGCTCTCCACGCCCTGGCGACGAATCCAACCAATATTCTCCACGAAGGACATTTGTCAATAATTCAATATCGATTTCGGAACTCTTACCTCCACCACCTCCTCTCACGCCCCCACTTCTGGATCTGGATCATTCTCAGTCAGATATTCCAGAAAACATTGACGAACCAACTGGCGTCAAGGACTTGCTAGGTTCTGGGAGCAGTTTTAATGTTATGAGCTTTTTGGACATAATCATGAAAGACTCGACAAATCAAACGCAGCCTGAAGAAGTGTACAATGTAACAGCAGCAGCAGCAAATTCTGTACCTCTTGATCCATGGAATTCACAATCACGGCCTTCCCTACGCAGAAACCCTCTTGCCACCATTATCGGAAGAATATCTGACGTGGAAGCCACGGCATTTCAGGGCCAAGGTGAACAGCACGAAATTGCTGGTATTCCCTTGAATAGCGATGCCCCATCTCTCCTGTCCCCATCTGCACTCCAGAGTAACTTTGCTGGTATTGAACCAACGTATGCTCGTCTTGCGTCTGAGGTTCATGAAGATGACAACGATAGTTTTCTTGAGCCTGACTCATTTTATAGCCAGCTACTAGGAGAAGAATAACCATTGCTATCGGGATGACATTGAAGAAAGATAAAAGAATCTCCACTCAGTAGGTCACGCTAAAAAGTAGCTACCAGCTAATCGATTTAAGTTGTTAACTACTATCTTCTAACAACAATTGAACATGCTCGCGTAACCTTTCTTTCAATTCGGATTTGTTTCCACTGACTTTCAATCCTTCCTTACGTAGGATATCTTTCAGTTTACTTACAGTTAGTTGATCGATTGGATCCCTTAAATCTTGGTCGTTATTCACATCATCGCTCCTTTCTGGCAATTCAGACGACGACAAGCCGGACTCATCAACAGAGTCAGTGATGGCTTCGTCTCGTTTTTGAATAACTTGTTCCTCTACAATCTCATCTTCAATAATTCCGTCGCCAGCCAATCTCCAGGACTCATCACTCTCCCGGGATTCACGGATTTCCTCCACTGGCACACTACCTTTTTGCCACATGTCCGGGAGTCGCTCTCCCGAGACAACACCAGCGTCACGTAACTCGTCAATAGACACATCGTTTCCCAGCATGGAGAAGACCTTCCTTTCAAGTCCTTCAGAGAAGCTTCCAAACTCATATTCTGTACCGTCTCCTTGTCGGACGATCTCTTTGGCAAGACCGGACTTAATCAATTGATCTAGTGTCGCTTGCGTAACATTGAATTGAAAACCATTGCCAGCGCCCATTCCTTTCTCGCTGGATGTTTCTGAATTTCCCGAGTCATTACTGCGCAATCCAGCGCCGAACATAGTCTTATCAACCTTACTCATATCCAAATTATCTATGTCAACACCCAGTTTGGCGGCATACTCTTTCACATTCAACTCTTCGGCCTCTTCGTACTTTCTAAACGTAACCTCTGCTTCATCGTCAGGATAAAGACCTCCCCAGTCAAAATCAGTCAACTGGTCGTATGTTAATGTACCACCAACAGATGAAGTAGGCACAAAGTGTTTTTCGATAACGATATTTATCTGTCTCTGTTTTTTGGTAGAATCGGACTTTGATGCTTCGTGTTGTTTCGGTATAGTCCTAAAATCGGCATCAGATATGGACCAAAACGTCCCGTCCACACAAATCTTGCCTCTTGTCGTACGCTTTCCATCCAGTAAAATCCGCTCTTCGATGGACCCCTCTTTTCCCGCCAGGCGTAGATCGATTCCATTCGAAGAACATTTGAACTTTACATCTTTGGCGGTAGTATCCGGAGGAACAGCGATGGTCACTTCAATTTCGAATTGTTCTTCTTTCCAAGAGTAGCTGTTCGCTATCCCTGTACCCCCAAAAAGTTTGTGCAGACGACATCGTTCACGGAATGGGCGTTGATGTCTCGCACGATGTTGACGCGGTGCTTGCAGGCATTTTCTCGCAGGTGAATCCACATAGGGCGTGGACCAAGCATTCGCCCTATATGCATACGCAGAAAAAGCTATCGCAAGGCTAACAAAAGAAAGAACCAGCTCTCGCACTGTCACTGGACAAAGACGTCTTTCACTTAGGCGTCGTGAAACGATTGAGGTGTCATCACGCAAAGTCATGCAAGTCATCAAATTCACGGAGCGCATTGATTTATGGATGAGGAAAATATGTGATAGAAAGAGGATTGGAGTATGGTACAGCCTCGACACAATTAGAATGCATGGTTGGTGTTAGAAGGGGATGGCAGAGGAAAAAAGGGGCCCACTGATGGAAGGACAAACAGCGACTTGAAAACTCGCCAAAGTTTTGTTCCTTGAACAATTCAGTTCTTGATTAAGCTGAACAAAGGGAATCGCCAGATTTCTGGTACGTAATCTACATAGGGGAATCAAAAGATGCCATAAATTCTGGTTCCTGTCCTGTCTAACTCAAATTATCAAAGCAGCAGTATCGTAACCTCTATGAAGTACCAGTTTAAGTGGAATTATGTCGCGACCCATTTTGTAACAAAAAAATAGGAT